>JAPKLW010002891.1:0-59370 GCA_026898455.1 Plectranthus barbatus | reverse complement strand
ACATTTTGCTGATAACGATATTAAGTGCAAGTGATTTCAATATATTCCGCTGCATTTCGTGTTAAGATTCAACACGACGACTCTGATATTTCGGGACCAACACTTTGATATCGAAGCATGCCTAGGTTAGACTTTTGAATTGCCGAGTTTTGTGTGTGATTAATATTTTAGACTTAACAAAAAGCCGTGAGAATTGAGCTGTGACATTGTCATATTTTTGGTTGTGAGAAGCGAGTTTGAAAGCGAGAAATCTAGAACTTGCATTTATTCTCGATCTATTTAGCATGAGCATGTGACTAGGAAATGACATTAGGACATCAATTCCTAGTCCTACCTTGCACATCGGGAGTATAAGGTGTTATTTGATCATCATTTGCCTTTCTTACCTTTGTTTCCCGTGATTTAGCCTTATTGGAGAATATTCTTTGATATGATTAGGACAAAGTTTAGGGGAATGAGAGTTTGAGGGTGAATACGGTGTTGTGAGAGTGGGACGGGAATTGTTTGGTATGATTGTTGGTTAAATCCAATGAATGAGGCTAGATTGAAATGAGTGAAAAAGTTGGAAAGGAAAAGAGGAAAAAGGTGCAAGTTATAAAAATGAGCACTTACAAAAAAATTTGTGAAAGAAAGAAGAAAAAGAAGAAAAGGAAAGAAAAGAAAAAAAAAAGAAAAGGAAAATGAGAATAAGAGAATAAGCCTCAGGATTAGTGGTACGAAGTCAATAATTGGGGGGTTCTTGGGAAATTGAGGAGTTTAGCTACTTTGGCCCAAAACCACATACCTTTTAGTTAACCACGTTATAACCTAAACAAATACCATCTTAATTCTAGGAGCTAGCTCGTTGTAGTATAGTGGTGAGAATGGATGCAAGCTTATGGAAATCGAGCTTGAAATCTCGTGCTTGTGTGAATTGTCCCTAAACACGTGAGGGAGTGCACTTCATTTGCTTACATCCAATTTGTTGAGTGGATTGAGTCTTTAGCATTAACTGTGTCACAAAGTTAGGTGATAATCTCGTTTGACTAGGGCATGCTAAGATGGATAAGATGAGCTATGAGGTATTGTACAAGGTAGAACGATTGTTTTACATTGTTTTGATTGAGGACAATCAAAGGTTCAAGTTTGGGGGATTATGATAGTGTGTAAAATGACCTATTATTCAATGTGTGTGCATGCGTGTTTGTGTCCATTTTACACCCATATCATATGTTTTTCTTGTGTTTTTGCTTTTTTTTCGTGTTTGGTGTTGTTTGTGTTGTGTAGGATCATGTTTGAGCATAATTCACCATTTTTGGCTAAGTTTTGGTGGAAAATCGACCGATCTGGGTTTCTAGTGTGGAGAAGATCGATCGGGATGAGCAGGGAAGCAGTAGGACGGATTTCAGAGGTGATGCTCGACCAATACAGATTCAGATTAGTCGAGATTTGCCTCTGTTTAGCTCATCTCGACCGATCTCTGCCATTGTCGACCGATCTGGCTTGTTCAGAGCCAGATTTTGATCGATCCCTAATTTGCTCGACCGATCTGGCAGTTTAGAGCCAAATTTTGGTCGATCCTATTCCAGACGGGGCGATCCTGAACGGGCAGGTTTGGCAGTTCTTCAGTTTTAAACCATCCCGGGCGATCTAATCTCAGACGGGTCGATCCTGGGGTCTGTTTACTTACTATATAAGCTGGAAAATTAAAATTGGAGAAGACTTTTGATCAACCTTTTGACAAATTTAGATAGATCCAAGGGGGAAAAAGCGGTTACTCACTCCCAAACACCTCCAAACAGCTCCAAACTTCAGATTGAGGGAGAATCAATGCTAAATCACTCCAAGTAGATGCAAATTGAAGGGCAAAAGGAAGATCCAACCACAAGGATCATCATATGGGGAAAAATCTCATTTCTACCATTTATTGTAATGGATCTCTTTTCTATTGTAATTGATTTGAAATCAACAAGAGGTATGATGAGCTAAACCTATTTGGATATTGGATGAGCTATGTTTTGAATTAATTGATATGATTGAATGAATGTTTATTTTCTCCTAGCCAAATGCATCACATTAGAGCTTGTTCCTAATTGAGTAGTGTAGGCATTAACCAATTGCTCGATTGTTGACGTCAAAATCGCAGCCAATACACGGGTGGAGACGTCGTGATTAGTGTGTTTGCATACGAATTTTGACCCAATCCATGTGCGGGGATTAGTTCGTAGGTCCTTAATCCACGAACCATTGGGAGTGGTTTTTGACTTGATAACGTAACAGCTTGAAATTTTTAACTCATCTACATCTAATTCGCCGGTGCAAAGGGGGTTAGATAGTGTAGGGTAGATGGACCATTACTAGGAGAATCAAAATTGTTTACATCATCCTAGCATTCAATTGGTTCATAGCATAGTTCATACCAATATCATATTCTCCAACTTATGCATTTCCACGTATTGTTTGAGAGTTAGTTTGGAGAATTTGAGTGATTTGATAATTAGACAATGGTGATTGAGGAATTTAGTTTACTTTATCTTAGTTAGTTAGTGTAGATCTCATATTTGCCTAGCATAAAAATTACTCAATGATTGATGTTACCTAGCTATTAGACTTTGCTCATGTATACAATACTCTAGTGGGCAAACAAAGAAGTACTCGGATTGATATTTTATTTTTGAACGCACTAGAGTTTAGTTGACTTAGGTTGATTGAATTTTGTGCGCATCACTTGTCCAAATTTATGTGGATGACAATATATTTGGATCTAAGAATCTAACCCTGTGTGAAAAATTTGCTCAGCTTATGTAGACTAACTTTCAGATGAGCATGATGGGGAAGATGTTGTACTTCTTAGGTCTACAAGTTCAGCAATCCAGCGATGGGATCTTCATTCATCAGAGAAAGTACACAAAGGATCTCATTAACAAATTTTGTCTAGAGAAGACGAAGATGTTACGGATTTCCATGAGAACAGCATGTCAAATATCGATAGATGAAGAAGGCGAATCCATAGATCCAACAGCATACAGAGGTATTATTGGTTCTTTATTATATCTAACAGCCAGCAGGACATATATTTCGTATGTTGTAGGAGTATGTGCAAGATATCAAGCAAATCCTAAGAAACCGCACATGGAGTACGCGCGAAGGATTGTCAGATATCTAAAGGGGACAGAGTCCTTAGGAATTTGGTACCCAAGAGCAGAAGATCTCACACTCGTTGGATATTCAGACTCTGATTTTGGAGAATGCCGAATTGATCAAAAAAGTACGAGTGGGACATGCCAATTCCTTGGACACAAGCTAATAAGTTGGTTCAGCAAAAAGCAACACTCCGTAGCAACCTCAACCACAGAAGCTGAATACGTAGCTACTCGAGCTGCTGCACTCAAGTATTATGGATTAAACAACAACTTCAGGATTATGAAGTCAGCACCGGATACGTTCCGATATACTGTGACAGCAATAGCGCAATGTGCATCACAAATAATCCAGTACATTGATCACTGTAATTTCTACAGATAAATTGCAGATACAGCGGCAAATAAATTTATAGTTAACCCTAAAGTTGTCGAACCCAGAGGAATTGTGTAACGAAATTATTCTATGTACTAGCTATAATCCTAAGATCAATTGTTTGAGTAAACAGAAATTCAGGGGTTTTGAGTTTTGGAATTTAAAGAAACAAAACGGAAATTTAAAGATTTTGAATGCAGATTTAAAGAGACACAGATCCTAGGGCGAACTATCAATCAAAATACACATAATCAATTAACTTGTTTTGGTGGGAAATCTTAATGTACTATAACTTCTTGCACGGACAATTATAGCCTAGATTACTAGTATGTGAATGTGTATGCTTTGTCGGCCTCAATAACACAATACTAATCAATCTTTCATAAATCCTCAGATTAAACCCTACAATTATTATCTTCCCCTAGGACAGATTGTTAATTGTATTTGAAATCATTTTCATGTTATCAATTTTCACTTTTCAGTCCTTCAATCAATAACTGTAAACCTAGAATTAATTCCATCGTTCGATCTGATTAATTCTAAATCCTAACAATTCAAACAAGAATTCAAAACCAAGCAATTCAATGTTAATCAATTAAACATGCATCACAGATTGATATTTGTTGCCCTAAAACCCGCTAGGGTTTCTAGCCACTCATAGCAGATAAAAAACCAAAACAAAACATATTATTAAAGTGCACAAAAATAACTTACAAGAAAAATAAAGGTTCGTGCTGGAAAAATAAAGGATGTTGAATGCTTCAAGAGTTGTAAAATATGATTCAGGATGATATGAGCTGCTAATTGGTGATAATTGATGTGCAAATCTCGAATTTGGGGACTATTTATAGTGGGGGATGTGTATCCTATCATATCTAGGGCTAGAAATCCAATTTGATTCGAATTTAAGCAAATTTTGCCTAATTTCTGTCGACCTCGATTGAGGTGGCTCAGCCTCGGTCGACGTGCATCTCTTCCACCTCGGTCAACATCGACTCTATCATCGGTCGAAGTCGATCTGCCCCGTCTGCGCGGTCTCACAATTTTGGCCATAACTTTCACTCCTGAACTCCGATTGACCCAATTCTAGTTGCGTTGGAAAGATAATTCAAAGCTCTATCCATTGATATGTTGTAATAGCCCGAATTCCTTGTGTGGAGAAACTCTTCACTACTACTCTCGCACATCACTGCTTTCGGAACGGTTTTCCAGTGAATTTAAGCCTTAATCCTGCAAAAACGCACCATGACAAGCGTAACACCACATATAATAGACTCATGGATGAAATATATATATAAAAATAAGAAAACTACATAAAATAGTATGAAATACCATAGATAAATGAGTGAAATTATGAATTTATCAAACCCCCCAAACTTGAACGTTTGATTGTCCTCAATCAATAGGCAAGAAAAAATCAAAAAGTCATGTAATTAGAGTGCAATGCCTCACAAGATTCATCACAGTCAAGGGTCAAAAATCCACTATCCACTCGCAGTTTGAAAGAGACAGAAAATCCATAAGAGTGGAAGAACTCACGGAAAGTGTTTCGCTCAACTCACAAGTGTATAGGATAAAAATGAAAGCACTCAACACATGTATGAATGAATTTCTACCATAGGCTTGCAAATTTTCTACTATCTCCACTGCTAAAATGTGCACACAAGTCTAGAATAAAAAAGGACTTTCAATAGGTTGTAATGTAGGCTTTTTCTGAGGGTTAGGAAAATTCTGGCCAAGTAACTAAAATCTATCAAGCTCGTCAACTCAACAAACTAGAATCACTTTCTATCAACATCCACCCATCTCCTCATATATATCAACAACACACAATTTTTCTAGCTCATTTTGAATCTCTTATGCTCTTCCATAATAACAATAATTTTTTTTTCTCTTGTAGAGCTTATGAGAATTCTGATTATTATTTGAGCTCTTTTTCACCACTAATTTATATTTTCTTATCTCCAACTCACAATCAATCCACCCCATATACCACAACTCAAGACACGAATGAGACAATACTTTCTTAATCTCATAGACAAGGAAAGAAAATTGTACATGCTCAAAAGTGGCTAACTAGGGAAAATTTTATGCGAAGGGACAGTGTTTAGGGAATTGGGCTAACAAAGATGGCCTAAGATCATTTCCTAAACTTGTGCACACTATGTCTCAACAAAGAAAATAAGAAAGTTCTAGAGAAATTGAAACACACATGAGAATCTCACATCAAACGAATTTAAGGCTCAATTTCTCACACAAGGGTTTAAAAATTTCATCCACAATTAATTTCAATTCAACTCAATCAGCATGCAAGTATCAGTTTCAAATAAACCCTATCATGCGGTATTCTACATTCATAGGCATCTAATCATAATCCCAATCAATTCAACTCAACTATCAACCAATTCTAGCCTTAGTTCTTGTTCGGGTTATCTCAAAATTCAAAAATTTTCCCACAAAATTAGAATAAAAATCTAAAATTTTTAAAATTTATGCATGCAAAAATTGAAATACTGAAAGCAAATAAAAAGATAAAATATTCCTCCTTTGTCCACATCCCCCCAAACTTATTTCCAACTCTAGAGTGGGAAAAAGTTTGAGAATTAGACAAAAGGGAGGAATAATACCTGGTAGTTGATCTCAGACATCAATTTTTTATCCCTGGAGGCTTTGGAACTCGCGTGGCGTGAATTTTGGGCGGCTGGCACTCCTCATCGACCGACGCAGGCTCGCTTCGGTTGACGGAAGCCTTCTTGTCAACTCCTTCCACGGGTCAAAGTATAACATGTCGTCGGGTTTGACTTCAATTGATGCCAGGCTATGTCGATCAAAGTCGAGCAATCCTCGCTCAACTTCTTTTTTTTATGCTGTAAAACAAAGTTAGTGCAGACAAATTCAAAATAAAACAAAATTAAATTGAAAAATGAAAATTAAAAAGGAAAAAATATTTAAAAGGTTGGGTTACCTCCCAACAAGTGCTTGTTTAACGTCGTAGCTCGACGATACCTCAAATCAAAACCAGGGTGGTCGAGCGCCGAACTTTGGCGTCCACCATGTACACCTTCCGATCTTTGACGATGGTGGTGAGCTCGGGTTGAGGAGGCTTTGTGGATAATTTCACCCTCTCATTTCCGCGCTCCCATTCTATAGCAGCAGCTTCTTCTTCCTCGGACTCATCTTCTTCTTAAGTGGTGGTGATCCGGTTGAACTCTGTCTTTCTCTTGCTTTTGTCGATCACAAAGGTGATCTTCTCGTCGTTGGCCCGGAGTGTGATCTTGCCCCCTTGGTAGTCAATGAGAGCAGCGCTAGTATCGAGAAAGTCATGTCCCAAGATCATGGGCAAGTTCTCATCCTCCTTCATGTCGTACACCACGATGTCTGCTGGGAAGATCAGATGGCCCACTCGAATGAGCACATCTTCCAGAATTCCCTTTGGACGGGATACGGTACTATCCGCCATCTGCAGAGTTATAGTAGTGGGCCTAATATCTCCGATGTTGAGACGCTTGTAGATGGAGTATGGCATCAGGTTGATACTGGCCCCAGTATCGCACAGTACTCGCTGGAATATGCATCCCCCAATCTCAACCGGTATAAAAAAGCATCCAGGATTGCTTCTCTTGATGGGCACCTTCTTTTGCAGCAGCAGGCTGCACTGTTCGTGTACCTTCACAGTCTCGTTCTCCACAAACTGCTTCTTTCCACTCATAAGTTTTCGGAGGTACTTTATGTATACTGGGATCTCCTTTAGTGCCTTGATCAGCGGAATGTTTATGCTCACCTTCCTTAAGTTTTCCACAAATCTCGCAAACTTGGAGTCCTTCGTTTGCTTCGCGAACCTCTGAGGGAATGGCATAGGCTGTACAGGATCTTCAGATTTTACCAGATTCTTGCCCGAGGTAGGCCTCGACTTCGATCGAAGTAGGGGTGCCTCGGTCGATGTCGAACTCCGTGCACATCGATCGATGCCAGTTGCATCGATCAAAATCGAGCCTTCAACATCGCTCGATTCTTCCTCATCTCCCTTAACTACAATCAATGCGGGATATGCGTCGATTGAAGTCGAGCCTTCAGTGGCATGTTTTTACACCTTTTCAGCTCCATCCTTGTCCCGAACCATTTCGAAACCTTTGTAGTTCTTCCTAGAACGCAGAGAAATGGCGTTCACTGACTTTTCCTTTGTCGGATTCATCTCCGTTGCACTTGGAAACTATCCCGGCTTATGTTGATTGCTGAGAGTAGTGGCGATTTGGCTCAGTTGGGTGTCCAACATATGAAGATGTTTCCTCATCAGCTGCATGTGGTTGGCCATCCCCTTCACCTCGGTTTCCACTTTCCCAAACCGATTGTCAGAGCTCTTGATGAATTTCTCGAGCATCTCCTCTAGCACAGACTTCTTCCTTTCCACGATCTCTCCTCCAGTGCCTACATCAAAACCAGGTGGAGGGTGTTCTGCTGCAGAGGGGTTAGAATATGAAAAACCAAGGTGAGATCTCCCATGGTTGTAATGATACCCCTGATTGCCTCCTCGGTAGTTATTCTGAAACCACCTCCAATATAGTTCACCTCCACTCCAGCAGCTCCAGATAAACTGCTCGCTCCCCGGTTGATGTAGTCAGCCTCCACAGGTACTATGGCCATGCTTGACTCTTCAGCAGCGGTAGCTGTATTTTTTGCTGCTTCTAATTTTTTAATATCTTCCCAGAGCTTTTTCACTTCAGCAACCACGTCAAATTCTGGCTTTGTCTTGACTACTTTTACTGGTAGCTGCCTCTCGGTCGGCCACTGATGGCTATTCAGAGCCATATCCGCCAGGAGTCTCATTCCCTTTGCTCCACTCTTCTTCATTAGGATTCCACCAGCAGATGCATCCACCAACTCCTTCATGTGTGGAGTCAGCCCTTCATAGAAATGACATACCTGCATCTCTAAATCAATCCCATGCCCAGGACAGAGCCGCAAAAGCTCATTGTACCTCTTCCAGGCCTCATGTAGTGATTCATCATACATCTGCTTGAAATGGGTGATAGCAGCTTTCCTTTTCAGCAGCAGGCTCGGCGGGAAGTAGTTGGTGAGGAATTCTAATAGAAACTCCTCCCATGTCCCTATCAAACTCTTATCCAATCTAGCAAACCAAGATCGGGCCTCATCTCTGAGTGAGAACGAGAACAGTCTCATTCTGATTACATCCTGGGGTACTCCATTCTGCTTCACAGTGTCACACACCTCAATGAACTGGTTGAGGTGGGCATATGGATCTTCTACAGCTCTTCCCGCAAACTGATTTTGCTGCACCATCTGAATAAGGCATGTGCGCAGCTCAAAGTTGTTGGCATTGATGCCAACTCTGAATCTGACCTCCTCTTGTTGTGGAAGGAATCGATCCAAGATGGACCTTTGCGGAACCACTATCTACCTGTTGTTCAACTATGCCAGTCTTGCAGCTTGTTCTGCCTGAGTAGCCTGGGCTGCTTGTAGTTGTGCTCTCAGCTGTTGTACTTCATTCACAAATTGCCTCTACTCTTCGGGAGTTATATTTTGCAGAGGGGCTTCTGGGTTCTCTTTCATCTCTTGTTGCTCGTCTTTTTCTTTCTTTTTTTTTCCTGCAGGAGGTTCCTATCTCAGGGTTGAAGGCTTCAAGCGGCTTCCCTTGAGACCTAGTGTTCATGCACCACCTGAAAGAGAAAACAGGGAAAAATCAGTTCGGCTGATATAATAAGAGATTACTGAGTCCCAACTCTCAGCAAATTCGATAACAGATTACTGAAGTTTACTATTCAGTAGATATAATAATAGATTGCTGAGTCCCAGTTCTCAGCAATTGGAGAAAACTGCTGAATCTATCTTGGAAATCGTTCAGAAAAGGGAATCAAAATCGGGATATCTCAACCGACGAAACAACCTCAAACTACATTTATGGAAAGAATAAATGCAGTGACGATCAATATTCACCATGATTACCGAAGATTTTGCTCAAGGCTCGAGATGATTCAGTTTTAGAAATGGCATCTCGAATGGCCACGTGTAAAGTTTTGCCGAAACTGTCGGTTTCCAAGGCAGATAAATCGATCAATCAAACAAATCTCAAGGACAGGTATGTCTATTTAAAAGAGGCTTTTTTCGCTTAGGAGATCATTGCCAAGCCTCTGAAAACTAAACCTGCACTCTGCCTTCCATTCCCTTCGACTAAACCCTACTGCTCAGAGAAAACTAAGATGCCATCCTTTACCATTTCACCAAAATATCTTCAAGATGGCTTCGAGCAACATGACTTGGAAGTATCCAAATTGAGAGGAAAAGTCATAATCTTCACAGAGATCGTATCTAAGGAGATTCTCTCAATTCTCGGTTCACCTCTGTTAATGGGATTTCTGACATTAGAACCAACCGGAGATAGGAGGTCCATTCCGTCAAGCCATGACAACATTTTTATTGGAGATATATAAACTTGTCAGGTGGGTCTGAGGCTGGATACTCCTTAGTCACATGAATTAGGTAGCTCTTCTGAGTGTACAAGGTATGTGCATTCAAAGGAGTCTATTCGATTTCTTCCCATCTCTTCTTCAAAGATTTCAAGCAAAAACCGTGGTGAAAAAGAGGAGATGGATGATAGGCTTGCAGATGGAGTAGATGCAACTCGAATCATCTATTTGGCATCTGGGGTCAAAGGGAGAGCTCTCGAGTAGTGCAGCCATACCAAAACTATGGACTTTTGTATGGCACTCGGAGCTAGAAGATTTCTGCGAACAAGAAGAAGGTGATTCGGACTTCCTGTCCGACTATATTGCTGGATGTCCGCAGATAGTTAGAAGGTTGATGAAGAAGAGATGTCTATATACAAGTTCAAAGGAGCAGAAGATGAACTTGCAAGCAGACATCTCGCAGCCTTTGTGAAGACATTGCTTCGCAAGTGGGGAGACTTGCAGCAATGAGCTCGGGGAAGAGACCAAGAAGGAGCAGATCTAGCAAAGGCATTATTTGGAGTTGTTTGAAGAAAAATTGATCATTGTAACTTGTAGTATTATACTTTGCGAAGTGTAACTCTTGTAAATCAATGATATCAATAAAGCAATATGCCCGTTTTGATGACAATACTCTGTTGTCTCAAAATAATAACTGCCTAAAACAAAATGCTAGATCACTACACTCCTTGTGTAAGTAGAATCCTATCTAAAATCCTTGTGATTTTCCTGGATGAAAAATTCGAAGATGTAAAGGAAAATCAGAATATAGGAATTTCAAAAGTGTCTCTCCAAAAAGCCGAAGTCGAAAGCAGAGTGCTTGATGATTAAAAATATAAACTTTTATCAAGCAAAAATTCTCTATTGACTGCTGAGTCCAAGCTCTCAGTAGATTCCCAATGATTACTGAGTCCGAGCTCTCAGTAAAGACTCTTTGAAATTAAAGATTCAAGGATTTAAGAAGAGTCTGAAATTATTGCCGAATCAAAGCTTTCAGCAGATATCCGGTGATCGTTGAGTCCAAACTCTCAGCAATACATCTTGTTTGCTATATTCGGCGTAGCAGACAACATCGGAATGAAGCTTACTGAGTCCAAGCTCTCAGTAAGAGACTCTTTGAACTTCAAGAAAGATCAAAATGTTTAAGAGTCTGATTCATCTACTGAGTCCAAGCTCTCAGTAGAACCACGAGGACTGCTGAGTCCAAGCTCTCAGCAGATACCCGTAGATGGCTAAGTAAGAAACCTTAGTATACTAAAAAAGGATTGCTGAGTCCAAGCTCTCAGCAGATATCCACCATCTATGGAATGCAAAGACCTCAAAAGAACTTGAATTAAATGTTGAGTTCAAGCTCTCAACAAATATCAAAGGTCTAAAAGAATACCAAGATACTAGCAGAATCTGTATTCGATGCTGAGTCCCAGCTCTCGGCAAATCTATTGTCAATGGTATTCTGAAATATCAAGCAAGGATTGGTAGAATGCTGAGTCCAAGCTCTCAGCAATGGCCTATCAATTGTTGAATTTGAAACTCTCAGCACAATGCCTTTCCGTTTGTTGAATTCAATCAGACAAAAGAGAGATAATGATTTCAAATCTCTCGAAAGGCGGGATTATCTGATCGACGGAGCAGCCATAGAGTCTACATTAATTGCAAAGGTGATTACAGATCAGGGCAGCAACAAATAAGCAGAAGCCACGTCGACCATGCACAACTTTCCATCAATATCGGACGTAAGGTGAACCGTCAACAACTGCCCAACCATTGATTCATCCAAATCAAAAGGGAGATCTAACCGCTCACAAGAAACTGATTGCTCAAAATCGTATAAAAGAAGTTGGTTTGGGATTTCTAAACCCTATTTGCGCTATATCTTTTTGATTTCACCTTTGTTTTCTCAACTCTACATCTCCTTGAGTTCAGAAAAATCATCTATGGCGGAATCATCCAACCGAACCAGTCCCCCCACAGAATCCTCCAGAAGGCCATGCATTCCCAAAGAGCCTGAACAATTTGAACCTATGTTCATAGGAGTGTTCAAGAATGAGCATATTGATGAATCAATCTCCTACTATCATATGGTGTCCATTGCTCACGAAAGAACACCAGGCAAATTCACCATCGAACAAACGAGGGCGGCTCAAGTGAAAAATGACAAGATACTCTAGGAACCCTTGTTCAGGAAACACTACTCAGACGACCTCATCGGAAAACTCGAGCGTGAAGGCCTTCTGAAGTATTTGTTTGCAGAGCCTCTCAAATTTCGGCCTCATATAGTCGCAAAATTCTTCGCACGAGCAGTGATTGACAAGAGTGAAAAGTTCTTCACCACCAGTGTTTTGGGCACAAAGATAGTTATAAGCCCAGAGGTGTTAGCAACAAAGTATGGTCTGAGATCAAAAGGAGAAGATGTCGCCAACTACAAGATCAATGATGAACAAAAAATGAAGAAACGATGGCTCAAGTGGAAGACAGACACATTCAAGGAGCCATGGAAATCGGTTGCACCACTGAAGTCACTGGATGAGCCTATGAAGAGCCTAGCACAGATTGTGATAGGGATGCTGGTAGGCGAAGTTGGTTCTCTTTCCGAACTAAGTGTCAAGAAGTTTGTTGTGATGATGGCGATTGATGATCAAGTACGAGGAAATTGGGCGAAGTTCATCTACACCAAGTGGCTTGCTCACGTCTACAAGAACACAACCATCAAGACGGAGCATACGTTCACCCAGGATGTGGGTTTTGGACTCAAAATAAGCCATTTTCTTGAGGGCATTATACCCCAAGGGAAGCGCTGCCGTGGTGAGGATTTGATACGTACCGACTACATACCACCAACCAAGAAGCAACAACCCCCAAAGGACCTCAAGGATCCACTTGTTCCGAAAGGGAAGAGCAATGTCGACCCCAAAGAACCGACATCTGATGAGGAAGAGTCCGTCCAAGGTGATACTATTCTGCAAACTGCTATTCCAATGACAGGGGAGGAAATTGAAAAAGAGCGAAGGCAAGCAGAATAGGATGCCCTGTTCGAGGAATATGAGCTCCTAGTGGATAACACCCCACTAGATTCCTCCATGCCAACCATTGTGAAGAAAAAGCGGACACAAAAGAGACCCCTGCAGAAGAAGAGAAAGCAACCAGATGATGCTGAGAAAGCAAAGAAGAAAGGAAGAAGTGATCGCTTCCAAGGAACAACAGTCCAAGTCACTGTCCCGGTAGTAGACACATCACTACCAATTCCTGATGTTGCCACGGATTTCACCAAAGAGCTTGTCGAGTCAGTCTCCAAGGATGCGAAGAGGAAGCTAGAATTCTCTGCAGAAGAACAGGGATGGAAGAAGCGACGACAGGAGAAAGCCCTTAAGAAGGCACGTGAGCAGAAAGAATTTGACAAGAATATGATAAAGATGACTTTTGAGCAAAGAGATGCTAACTTTGTGCAAGTCAAAGCTGCTTACGAAGAGCAAAATGTCAAGGTAAAGGAAGGTGGTCAACCTGGACGCATCACCAAAAAGGATATTGAGGAGGCACAAGGCAAAACTAAGGTCAGCGATGTCAAAGAAAGGATTGTGAGTCCAGATGCAATGACAAATGTTGATTTTGACAAAATGCTGAAGAAAGGAGCATTAAGGAAGTTTCAGGATGTGATGCCAGGAAGATCAGAAGAGTGGACTTTGCAGCAGCCTCCTGCGCGATGAGACATGAGTTCTGCAACTCTGATTGCTCAGCCCGTCACAATGCAAAGGGGAAGGGATGGTGCTGATGATAATGCTGTTAAGAAGTCCGACAGGTTGCTATGATAGGAGGTAGCAGTGCTGTGAAAGAAAAAGAGAAACAGACTGCTGTGCAAGGAGGTAGCAGTTCTGTTATTGAGAAGGAAATTGAGGATAGACAACTGGTTGTGCAAGGAGGAAACCAGGTTGTTACCATCCTCGTTGAAGGAGATCTGATTCAGGAGAATAGTCAAATCCCTGCTGAGAAGGAAGTTGACAAGACAACAGAGAAGGAGACTGTTGATCTTGTGGCAACAATTGATGAAGATACATCAACTAATGAGGTAACTGAACAAACAGCTAACCAGCAACCTGAGCCAACAACTACAAGGAATGCTACTGAGAAGGAAGATGCTGAGGAGGAAGCCAAGGACAGCAGAGCCAGTAACTCACTTGATGTTGAAACCCGAGTTAGATGATAAGCTCATATTTATACTCACTTATCTATATTTTTCTCCATTGTTTTAGTGCAATTAGTTTATGTTTTTACTTATTTCTGTGCATGAGATGGTTTTAGAGAATGTTATGCCCTTCGTGGTGAGTTTTACAGGTATTTAGGGCTAAAAAGAGGTGAAATGATGAAAGAGCTGAGTTAAACAGAGTTGCTACTTCGATTGACACACGGGAAGTCGACCGAGTTGGAAGACGAGCCAAAAACCTAAAGCATTACCTCTGTGTTGATCGACGTGGTGCATGTCGATCGACACAAAGGTCGGATGCCAATCAAAAGCAAAGCAGAAGAAGGGCTCGACATGCATGCAGGCACGTCGATCGACACAGAGGACATTACAGGCACGTTGATCGGTAGGCTCCCTGTCGATCGACGCAGAGGACATTGTATGCACGTCGATCGACAGGCTCCCTATCGATCATCACGGAGGTAAAATTTGGGCGGATCAAGATACTGCATGTGTGTCGATCGACAGACTCCCGATAAGGAATTTTTGGCCTGTTTTTGCAATTTTTGTTATTTTAGCCCAATGCCCAAATTAGGTCTTTTCACTCCTCTATAAATACTGAACTTATTTGGCACGAAATTACCTTGGATTTTGTGAAGAATATTGTAGGCATTGGAGTTTTTACAAGACCTTGAAGGTTCCTCTTCAATTTCTTAGGTAATTAATAATATGTTTACTTTTGTTCTAGTTATGTTTTGTGGATAGAACCCTAACAGGTTCTAGGGTTGTGATTTATCTTTTCTGATGCATGTTTATTGAAATCAACTCATATGGCATGGTTTAATTCTCTGATTTAATTTAATAATCTAGATTAAAAGATGGACCGAGAGGTGAATTTGAGTCTAGGTTTAAAGTTATCAATTGAAGGACCGAGAGGTAAAAATTGTTAATAGGAAGAGAGAATTAAATATGTTTGTTTTCTGTCTTAAAAGGAAGAAACTTGCATAGGAATTAATTAGATGATTATTGAGATTAACTAAATTTGTGTTCTTGAGACCGAGAGGATAAAGTCACTATTTAGTAATCTAGGATTTAATTGTCGGACCAAGGAATTTAATCCATTAAAATCTGATGTTTTCCCCATTGCTGAGTTGATTGAAATTGCATGTTGATGATTAGATTATCTGCCCTAGGATCTGTGTTTTCTTTAATTGCTTTTAAACCCTTTATTTTATCGCATTGTCATCTTTACTTTTCAAAACAAAAATCCCTTTTCCAAAACCCTCAAACATCTATGTTCTAGGAATCATAGCTAGTACCTTGGATAGTTCGTTGCACAGTTCCTGTGGGATCGACCACCTTAGGGTGTAAAAATTTATTTGCTCGCTGCTTTCTGCAGTTATCACCAGACTGCAAGCCAACCTCAGTGCGAGCGTGAGAGTGCACAATGAGCAATGTCTACAAGCTCTAGGAATGGATCCAGCTACTGTTCCAGAATGGAGACAAGGAGCAGAAGATCCATTTGTGCTAGAAAAGACAATCGAAATGCTGTGGCAAAAGAAGATTCCGATCCCTACTTCTCCTGAAGTCTCAGGTATTTTATTTAGTGATATTCTGAGTAATGATGAAGTAGAGATGTCAGGAGATGCAGAAGCTGCACAAGGGGTGCTAATACTTGCAGTTGGAAACTCTGTATTCCGAGCAGAGACATTGAGAGTACCAATGACTAGACAACCTGATAGGAGGTTTAGGGCAAAGAGAATTGCCAAATGGTGCCCAGCCACTGTGAAGGATGCGAAGAATGATGACCTCGTCTCATGGGCGAAAGAAATTTGTGTTTTCATTGAAGCACAAAATGCTGATGAACTTGCGACCACCTATGCCCCATAATTCATGGACGAGTCTTCTGATATTGAATGGTTGAAGATAGAGATCCAGTGGTGGAGATTCTTTGATTATGCCACCCATGAACTACATTATGAAGACAGAGCAATCATGATGGCAAGAATGGGTCTGAGTTACAGGAGAAGTGAAGAGGAATGGGTTGACGATTGGATGGATCAGACATCCAAGAGACAGTACTCTGAGAAGCAAGTCGCTGCCAGATTGAAGAAGATCAAGGCGCACCGAGCAATCACTGGAGATCGCTCACTACCTGCCTCCGAGTATGCCATTGCCGATTCACCGCCGTTCACTCGAGAGTTCAAATCCCTAGCGACAAGAAGACAGATGGTTGCAGCTGCTGAACTGCAATCCAAACTAGCAGAAGAGGAAGCCGCACGGAAGAGAGCAGAGGATCACAAGAAGATGCTAAAGTTCAAGGAGCGGATACTCACAACATTGGCCAACATCCCATCTCGGATGAATAGCTTTAGGACCCCATCTCCAGTTGCTACTGAAGCAGATCCCACTGTAGCAGAAGATGCTGATCCCACTGCCAACTCATCTCAGGTGCTAAGAACCACTGCTGACATCCCTACTTCCTCAAACCAAATGGTGATATCCATGGAGCCTCCGGTCATGACGATAGAGACATTGAGCTCCAGTACTTTCAACAGGGACCTCCAGAGATTCATCCATGCTGTGGTTGAAAGGAGTATTGGTGAGCAGGTTGTGTCGATCGTGCGAGCTGGAGTGAGAACTCAGGTAGTAGAGGCCAAGGAGGAACTTCATCAGAATTTTAAGGCCTTCTCCACTGACCTTTTGGCTGCGATCAAAGAGGGGGAAGATAAGATATTGGCTGATGAAGCAGAATGGAGAAAGGAAGAAGAAGAGAGACTCCAAGAAAAACTCTGGTGCCTCGAAGCACGAAGAAACCTGGAAGAATAATTAAGGAGACAACAAGTTGAAGAAGAGAAGGAGGAACAGAGGAAGAAAGAGGAGAAGGAGAGGATCAGAAGAGAAGAAAGAGAAGCTCTCGTGGATAATTTCATGAAGGTCACAACTAGGACCATCAGAAATCTAAAGAAATCCACTGGCTCCTCAATTGCCAAAGATGTTGATTCGGACTCTTCAACAACCAAGAAGTAATCCTTCCAAGTCTCCCAAATCTTCTGGTAAAATCTTGTTTTTAAAAAATTAGGATGTGTTTCATGTATGTTACTGCGAAATTTTTAATGGAAACTAACTCAGGTTGAAGACAACACCTTATTGTCCAACGCTGATTTAACTGCTATAGCTGAAGTTACACAATTAATGTAATCAGCAAAACTACTTGGATTATTGGGTGTCTAATATGTTCATGTATGTTGCTCTATATTTGTGTGTGAATGTGCTATGTTCTTATCCGATTAATGATTGAAAGCCATTTACATGAAGCAAAATTTTTAATCGAGCAATACCCTTGTTATTTTGAAGGGGAACATTTTAGGAATCATACTGAGTCTAAGGGAGTTGATATGCTGAGAATAGAACTAATAGGAACACATTGTAATCTCAGTAATCAGCTTTCCCGTGACCAGTTAGAATTGGTATTGAATTTTGAGGCTTTGATAGCACCAAAAAGGGGGAAATTGTTAGGTATATTGTTAGAAACATTATAACCCCTTTGGTCTTGTTTGTTTGTACATTAGTTTTGGTGCATCAAAGCTCAAGTCAATCTAGTTTCTAGCAACTTAGTATCGAGTTGAATTGTAAAAGTCCTGTATATGATTTCTCGAGTTGTAATAGAACTAGAATAGAAGATCAAAGAATGCTGAAAAGATCAACACGTTAAAAGATCGAAGAATGTTGAAGGAGTCAGCATATTTGAAGATTGCTGAAGACGTTAGTAAAAGACTAGCAAACTCTGAAGATTGCTGGATACGCTCAAAAGAATGCTGAAGGATTAAAGCAATTATGAGTGCTGAAATCTCAGCAAGACTGCTGAGATGTCAAGCAGACTTACATCAGCCAGCAAAGGGACATCAGCAATCAAGACACAACTCAAGTCGTGAATCAGAAGGATACAATTCACAAGGAAACCCGACGAATCAGAGTGAAGAATAATCAACAGACACAAGGAAGGTTTTCAGATTCAAATAGAAAGATTTGTTCTAACAAAGACGGCTAAAATGAGGAGATCGCCAATCAGGAGAAGGGAGACCTGAAGAGTCTCTGCTTTTTGCAGAAAAATGAAGGAAGAAGATTGGCGAGCATACCCTCTGAGTCTAATGGATAGGATTCAAACAGTCACCTATAAATAGGAGTCATCGAAGAGAGACTTAGAGGTTCACAAAAATTATACTACAAGAAAAAGAAGAGATCTTTATACTCTGAAATCAACGCGAACTCACATCCGAGCTTGAACCTGATTGAAACTTTGCAAAAGCTTACATATCCGAAGCTCGAGACCTTTGAAGTTTCTTCTTAGGTTATTTTGGGATTCTTTCTATCCTAGAAAGAATCTAGCAGTCACTTTGCCCTGCAAGCGTGATTATCACTGGCAACAGCCAAACACAGAAAGGTTCTGGGAAGAATTATAAAACTCCCAAAAGTCGACGTCCGAGGAGAAGGGAGGTTTGTCCTCACTCTAAGGAGTGTCAAAGGTGAAGATTGAAGACCGAGGTGCTTGAAGGTGTGCGCTGACCAGACGAAGGAGCTGCTCAACGTTAGAGATCAAGCCTGACCTTGTAATCAATCTATAGTGAATTTTCAGTAAGGAGGACTGAAAAACAAACGTAGAACAATTGTTCGAACCACTATAAATACCGTGTCATTTTACTGCTTTCGTTTCATTATCATTTGCTTACATTGAAACTCAACACACCAAGTGTTGAAGTATAATCTGCAATAAATCTAACGAATATCCGAGCTTAAATACGTTTGATAAACAATTGCTAAGTCAAGACCTTAGCAAGATAAGTGCAAGACATTATTGAAACTTCCGCTGCATATACAAACACTCTGAACACTCTGATCGGGGACCAGCAGCTTCTGTAGTCTTTTCATCTGCTCTTCCAGCTTGCTGATTGAGCATTCTGTTTCTTTAACTCGAGATCCACTGGTTGATGTGATCTCTTTCGTTGGGTTGGATTGAGCTGGGAGATCTGAGTGGAACGGCTTCTTGGTTTTCCACTTTTGAATGTCTCTTTTTACGAAGAATGTTGCATTCTCAGGATGGTCTTCAACGAATACTGCAGCTCATACGGCTTCACTTTTGTTGATCTGTATGATGTCCTATTCGTGTGTCTGAAGCTGGGCAAACACATCCTTTGTGCTCATGGTTGATAGATCTTTCTCCTTTAAGCTTGTCACTTTGACAAACTAGTCTTCCTTTGGCATTTTCAAGAGGATCTCTGAGTTCATGTCAGGAAGTTCGTATGTCCTTCCCAACTTCTTCAATTCTGCTACAATGGAGTTGAATCTGGCTTCCATGTCTTTGATGTTTTCTCCAGGAAACTTCAGGAATGACTCGTATCTGTCCACGCTCTGTTGTAGCTTGTTCCTCTTCATTTGATCGGTCTCTTTGCTCAAGGTGCCAAGAAAGTCCCACATTTTTTTGGCATTCTTGTACTCCAAGACTTCTGCCATTAAGGGTCCTGAAAGAGAATTTAAGATTAAATCCATGGCAACATAGTCCAGTTGGCCACGAACTCGATCTTCATGGGTCCACTCTGCATACGGCTTGTCCACCATTTCTTCTTGTCCTTGAACATCTTCGCCAATACGAGTCTTCACCTTCTGGATCTTGATTGGTCCTGCTCGATCACTTGCTTCATCTCGGGATATATATTCATCAACGTGATCAACGACCTCTTTTTCCAGGTGGAGTAGGTTTCTGGAGTGAACTTCCCTAACTTTGCGTTGTTCGCCATTTATCCTTGTCCTGAGCTAAATACAGAAACACAAGAAATATGAAAGAAAAATATGGATCTGGTCCTAAGTGACTCAGAAGCAGCTAGTCTGTAAAGACCAATCGCTCTGATACCACTTGTTGGTCCCCGATCAGAGTGTTTGTATATGCAGTGGAAGTTTCAATAATATCTTGCACTTATCTTGCTAAGGTCTTGATGCAAGTGTTTATCAAACATATTTAAGCTCGAGTATTTGATAGATTTATTGCAGATTATACTTCAACACTTGGTGTGTTGAGTTTCAAAGTACACAAATGGTAACGTAATGAAAGCAGTAAATCAACACATGATTTATAGTGGTTCGAACAATTGTTCTACGTCCACTCTTCAGTCCTCCTGACTGAAAATTTACTATAGATTGATTAGGGGTGTGCAAAAACCGAACCGAACCGAAAAAACCGAAGAAAATCGACCAAACCGATGAAATTCGGTCGGTTCGGTTCGGTTCGAATTTGTGAAAACCGATAAGTTATCGGTCGGTTATTGGTTTATAAAATTTTACCCGATAAACCGACCGACCGACCGATAACATATAAATTAAAAAAAAAATTATATATATATATATATAATATTTTAATTATTCCTAAAATTCTAAAATCTAAAATATATCCTAATTCCTAATTACTCCTCTCAGTCCTCATTCTCAAACCGACGGGAACCCTAGTCCTAAATCCAAACACCCGACTGGACCCTTACCCACCCCGCCGCAGCGCCGCTCGCCGTCGTGGCTCGTCGTCCAGCGCCCGCACACCGGCTGCACTCCTGCTCGCGCTCGGATGCTCGCTCACAGGGACCTGTCACCGCCCGAGTTCTCGCGCTGTTGCACTCCTGCTCGCGCCCGCACACCGGTCCCCTGAATCTGCTCGTGCTTCGTCCTCGCCGGTCACCGCACCGCCCCCCCTGCTCGGCGCCCTTGATATCTCTATTCTCTGCTTTTTTTTTTTTTCTGAATTTGTTCTTAAATCTTAACAGAAGCATAATTGTTGTGTTGTGTGGTGTGTTTTGTGCTATGAATTTGTTCTTCCCCACTCTGCGCCCCCCTCCTGCTCTATTTTTCATTTTTTTTGTGTTTTGTCATTTGTGTTTTGCTGCTGGTTGCTGCTGTTTTGCTGGCAGCCTTATCGGTTTGAACCGAACCGATAAGAACCGACCGAAAATATTGGTTCGGTTATCGGTTCGGTTCCAAATGCTTATCGGTCGGTTCTCAGTCGGTTCTTCATATTGGTTCGGTTCAATCGGTTCTGCAATTTTCGGTCGGTTTTGAACCGAACCGACCGATTGCACACCCCTAAGATTGATTACATGGTCAGGCTTGATCTCTAACATTGAGCAGCTCCTCCGTCTGGTCAGCGTGCACCTTCAAGCACCTCGGTCTTTAATCTTTACCTTTGACACTCCTTAGAGTGAGGACAAACCTCCCTTCTCCTTGCAGTGGCCCGTGATAATCACGCTTGCAGAGCAAGGTGACTGCTAGATTCTTTCTAGGATAGAAAGAATCCCAAACCTAAGAAGAAACTTCAAAGGTCTCGAGCTTCGGATATGTAAGCTTTTGCAAAGTTTCAATCAGGTTCAAGCTCGGATGTGAGTTCACATTGTTTTTTAATATCAAGATCTCTTCTTTTTCTTGTGGTAGAATTTTCGCGAACCTCTTAATCTCTCTTTGATGACACCTATTTATAGGTGAGGATTCAAGCGACTGTTTTGAATCCTATCCGTTAGACTCAGAGTGTTTGCTCGCCAATCTTCTTCCTTCCTTTTTTGCAAAGCGCAGAGACTCTTCAGGTCTCCCTTCTCCTGATTGGAGATCTCCTTATTTTAGTCATCTTTGTCAGAACGAATCTTTCTATTTGAATCTGGAAACCTTCCTTGTGTCTGTTGATTATTCTTCACTCTAATTTATCGGGTTTCCTTGTGATTTGTATCCTTCTGATTCACGACTTGAGTTGTGTCTTGATTGCTGATGTGCGTTTGCTGGTTGTTGTAAGTCTGCTTGATATCTCAACAGTCTTGCTGAGATTTCAGCAATAATATTTGCTTTAATCCTTCAGCATTCTTTTAAGCGTATCCAGCATTCTTCATAGTTTGCTAGCCTTTTACCAACGTCTTCAGCAATCTTCAGAGTTTGCTAGCCTTTTACTAACATTTTCAGCAATCTTCAAATATGTTGATTCCTTCAGCATTCTTCAATCTTTTAACGTGTTGATCTTTTCAGCATTCTTTGATCTTCTATTCTAGTTCTATTACAACTCGAGAAATCCTATACAAGACTTTTACAATTCGACTCGACACTAAGTTGCTAGAAACTAGATTGACTTGAGCTTTGATGCACCAAAACTGATATACATACAATTAAGACCAAAGGGGTTATAATATTTCTAACAATATTCCTTACACTCTACCTATAACCAAGAGGTCATAAGTTCGAGCTTTTCACGGTGACATGTAAGGTGTGTGTGTTTAAATTAATGAATTTTAAAAAAAATTAAAAAAGCCAATATATGATATTCCGAATTTATCCTTATAGTTTCAATTAACAAATTTGATATTTAAATATATTGTCCCTAAAATAAAACACAATCGAAACCCATAAAATAAAGCCTTCATCAAATAAACTCCAATCAAAACCCATACAATAAAAGTCCCCGTAAATTAAAACAATTATTTAGAATATCATCTTCTTAAAAACTTAAACTAATTCATCATCTAACTTTGTTAGAAGAAGACAAGCAAAAAGATAGTTTTGATTGACAGCATGTTTCTTTCTTTGTGTTTCCAAGAAAAATGCTGCAACTTTTTGTGAGCCATCCATGTCGAATCTTGTGAGAGAGAGAGAGAATTTGTTTCCCCCAACTTGTTCGTTTTTCCAATATATCCAATGCCTTTCCTTCTCAATTCAATTTCTTAATCCATGTACATAGTATCTGTGTATTTTGCTAAACTTACCAGCTTTTACTTCCATTGATTTTTTTTTAATTATCAGATAATAATAGATGTTAAAGGGATATTAAAGCAAACTAAATTGCAGCTTGTAGAAGAAGTAATAGATGTTAAAGGCATATACACATCTTAAATTTATATATCTTTTGATGGTTTTATTAATTTTGACATAAAAAAAATTCTAAAATCTAGGATTTCATTAGACGGGGGTTTTATGTAAAAGGTTTTGATGGGGCTTTGTTTTAGGAATCACATATTTAAAGAACAATTTTTGAAATGGATAATTCTAAATACAATCATGTTTTTTCTCCTTGCAGCCACTTTTACATATTAAAATATCATATTCCAATTTTATGATTGTAGCTTTAATTGAAAATCTTAGTTAAATATAAAAACTACAATAAAGTCTCCCTCAAATAAACAAAACTCATAAATGAATATAATCTTCTACCAAAAATTAAACTTAATTTTAGAGTATTGGTGTTTTTGCCGGCATGTTTCATTCTCTCCGGTTCCAATTTATGCTACAATTCTTTGCAAAAAAATGAGAAAGGTACCCTCTGCCGGTGTTGTATACAAAGGTTTTAATAATTTTGTCGAAAAACTATTATAAATTTTATAGGGATTGGGGCTTTATGAATTATATATTTGTATATCAATTTCTCAATTAAGATTAAGGATAAAATTGGAACATTCTATTTTATTTTTTCTCAAGGACTGTAGCTGTGGATGTATTTAGAATCATTCTTTGAAATTAAGATTTAAAACTAAAAACATAGGGTTAAAATTGGAATATTATATTTACATTTTTAAAGGGGTTTTAAGAAGAAAAAACAGTTATGTTTATAATCACCCTTTCATTTAACATAAATAAATATTAGGATAAAAAAAGATTAAGATTAATTTTAAAAATAACCGAACATTATAATAAAATTCAAAAGTTTCTAATATTTTGACCAATATGCAAGTGGCGGTAGTAAAACAGAACCAATGACAATAAATAGCATGCATCCTGCTCCCACCATAACTTTGGTCTCTTTACGGACAGTTGGAACACTCTGCGCACGTTCAATTATTATACAGGAGATTGATTTATGAGATTCCACTAACAAAGTAAAAGCAACACAAAAGCACAACACATCAAACTTTTTCTCTTTCTTAATTTCTCCGCATTTTCCAAATTCAACTTTTGCATATATATCAATCACTACTGCTTTTCGTCTTTCTCCTTCTTGGTCGTTGAATTAACCGCATTTTCTTCTGGGAGATAAGGGTGAGTGAGTATGTAGTGATAATCTGCGCATGGGCGGAGGAATTAATGGATCGCTTATTTGCTGCGATATTCTACTGCTATATTCTTACAGTGACAAGGTTTTCGCAAGTTATTTCTGCCAACGTCGAAGGTTTGTCGTTGAATTGATTGTGTTTATATTTTGCCTTAACTACGTACTCACTTTTGTCGTTGTTTGCTTCTGATTTGATTTCACTTATCATCTGGGGACTTGAAGTATATTGTGAGTAGTCTTTTTCCTTTCTGAGATTCCATATATATGTGTGCGTAGAAGAGAAACACGTTAAATAATTTCCCTGTTTATGGGACGTGGAGTAAAAGTTCGTTCTTTGATTTATAGAATGGCGGTTTTATTATTACAACTTACAAACAAAAGTCTATAAAATTGTTTATGATTTTTATGATTAAAGTAGCTGGATTTTATGAAACGCGCATAAGCATTGATATGTTTGGGATTTTGCCTTGAGGCATGGCAAAGTGGCCAGCGGAGGTGGCAGGAAAGAGGAAACAACCAATCTCACAAAGAAACAAAAAAATGGTCCTCCACACTTTACTTTGATTAAGAGATCAATTTGAATTTTCTTGAGAAACATATCAACGTGTGAATTTAGTAAATGTGATATTATAATTATTGAAAAAAAAGTGATTTGATTATTTTTACTTTTAGGCCTAAAAAAAAGCCGGTAACTTTAAGTCACAATCCATACTTTAATGCTTTTACTTCTATCAAGATAAGAAACTCAATCCATATTTGTATATGTATTGACGGAAAATATATTATTATTTATTAGAATTTAATTTAAAATATATTAATTATGGTAATCCATCTATCCATAAAAATTAAAAGTTAAAGATTAATTCCTATGTAACATATTATTATATATTAAATTCTAATAAATAATAATATGTTACATAGGAATTAATCTTTAACTTTTAATTTTTATGGATAGATGGATTACCATAATTAAACTCAAAATTATTTCTTTAACATAACTAACATGCATGAAATGATTTTTAAGAAAAATGAAAATATTTTCGATCACATATTTTTCATTTCTTAAGAGTTGATATTACTTATATTTAAAATAAATTACTATATTATAAATATCGTAAAAATAATTATAAAAAATAATAAATAACTATAACATAATCATAATAAACAAAAATTATATATATATATAGAGAGAGAGGGGGGGAGAGAGTTGTGATCAAAAGCTAAAATTAAACTTTGTGCTAAATAGGAATAAATCTCAGCCATAATAGCATCATCAATGGTTAAGATTAAAGCATCAAATATTGAAAAATTAAGCATAATTTTCGTTCATGCTTAATTATTTTATAAATCGTGCTTAAATGCATTAAACATGATTTATAAAGAAATTAAGCATAAAATCTGAAAAAAAAAAATTAATATCAACCATTGATATTTTTAGATAAATGGTATAAATTCATTCCTATTTAGCACAAACTAACTTTTAGCATGTGATTCCTTTCCTATATATAAATATATGTGTGTGGGGGTTCCTATAATAAGTGTGGCAACTACGATCAATTTTTAACAAAAGGGAAATACATATCAAATTTCAAATTTTTTCTTTATGTTTTTGAAATCTTCTTTGTTTTGATATCTTCTCTGTTTTAGTTAAAACATTTTAAAATCTATGTAATCTCAAATGTCTTAAATAAATGTAAGTAAATAAATAATTAAACAAAATACAATCAATTGCTATATACTAATAATTTTAAAAATATAGTCGCATGAGACGTTTGCTGTTTGCATCACTCCTCGGCTTTCGTTCTTATCGCCTCGCACTTTTTTAAACTCGGTTAAGGACTGCTCAAAGCTTTAAGATTATACTGTTTGTTAAACTTAGCCTTGATAATCTGATTAGCTGTAATTTGAATTTTGATTATACTGTTGTGATACATCACAAGTGGGGCTGCTATGCTATGAATAAGAAGAAATGAAGCAGCCGAAATATGTTAGCTTAGCCCTCTAGGATTTACAATATTTGTTCATTACATTATATTATTATATTATGAAATGAATTAACAACTAACAAGTATCCTGCTTCTTCCTCGACTCCTCTCTTTTTTTCTGTAACTGTTGGAGTGTGAGCTACTCGAGTTTGAGTCTGAGACCACTCCAAGTCTCTTTCTTTGATACATTTCACAAAAGTTATCAGTCGCTGCTGCTAATGACCCATACACCCAAATTCTCAACGCCCTGAAATTACAGGTGCGGTTGTTTGGCTTTCACAAATCGATAAGTTATTCGACTCCTACAGTCCGGAGGAGTGGCGACTGCGACTTCGTACCACATGGAAGGTGTTGCGGATGATTGGTTGCTATGTTCCTTGGCAAACAACCAGCTAAGAACGTGGCCGGAGTTTCGATTTCGAGTTCAGCAACGTTTCAATCGGCACGATTGGAAGATTTGATGAAAGATATCACAGTTCGAATTGAAAAAAAGGAATTTAAGAGAAAGGAAATCCCACTCCCAAAACCTGTTCTCAAATTGAAATTTCTCCTCTCTGTGAGTCATTGCATTTCAACCAGCCAAGGTCCTCGACCTTCAATTAGGGAATGAAAATTCAGAGATAGAGGAGTTTGTAGAGGTAACGACTCCTATGCCTATCACCGACCTACAGTTGAGCTTGGATGACAAAACGGGGAAAGTTTTAAAACCTCAAGCTTCCAGATGTTCAAGCCCACTAGGTGTTTGAATATTTGCCCAGCTGGAACCGTGCTTTGGTTCTTCCATGAACAACGCCTCTATCATCATGCGTTAGTAGAGTGGATAGAGGAGCCTCCAGGTAATATTTTACTCAGAATTGATTCCTAATTCTTTTTTTCATTGTGAGGCACCAACGACTATGGACAAAATTGGACAGTTGTTTGGGTCGAAAATGTTCATGAGGGGAATCTTCTTAGCTGTGAACTGCTCTAAGAAATGCATTGCACCTATATATTTGAATCAAAATGATACTACTAATGGGAAAGTCCACAACTCTAAATTGGTTTTGGAACCTGGAGGGGGTATTACCTGTGTATTGATTTCAAGGTTTGGGGATAATCTGTTTATGGTGCTGTCAAAAATGATGTCCAAATTTTGATGATAACCACCAAGATTTTGCGCTGCATGATATATTGGAATGTTGGAATATATTAACCTGAAAGTATGCTTTTCGAGGTGAATGTGATTATTATAGATGAAATGCATTACTTGAGAGACATATTTTGGGGTACAGTTTGGGAAGGGATTGTGATTTACTTCCCCAAACAAGTGCCACTGTTGTAAACTCAAATGAGTTGGCAAGTGGGTTTGGTCAAATTCATGGAAAAATGGAGTTGTTATCACTTCTTAATGAGAAAGACAAAGGAGGCAACCTCTCAGCCAGTTGCAGCTTGTTACTTCAAGAGCTAATTCATACATGGATGATAATACTAGGATAAGGAAAATGAAGAAGTATCAGTTTGATGTGCCTCCACTTTCATGTAGTTTGATGTCGCATGTTCCTCAAGTTAAAGATACAGTATGGCATACTAAAGTAGGGGATATGCTTCCAATAGTCTGGTTTATTTTTTGGTAGAAAAGGGTGTGATGAAGCTTTTTGGATTTTGACCCACGAGGGTGCAAACTTTATAGAAGCCCAAAAATATAATGTGGTTTTCGATCCTGGATGGCGTATTTCTTATGTTTTGATGCTCCACATCGATGTCAACCTATTTCAAAAGGCAGAGGATTACATTTGAAACTCCACCTTGAGGACAAGGTGGTTTTCGTTGGGGAATGGAAAAATACATCAAGTGGGCTGCTATGAATAAGAAGAAATGAACCAGCCCAAATATGTTAGCTTAGCCCATTAGGATTTACAATATTTGCATTATATATTTTATGCACTTTGTGTTCAAAACATTATTATGAAATGAATTAACAAGTTTCCAGCTTCTTCCTCGTCTCCTCTCTTCTTTCTACAACTCTTGGAGTGTGAGGCTACTAGAAAAGCTCATTTTTGTGGAGTCTGAGACCACTCGAAGTGTCTCTTTCTTTGATACATTTTAAGATCGTATCATGTTGTCTCTCAAATTGATGATTTTTGTGCTGTTTACTTTCAACTATATTAGAGTGTCCAATTTATAACCTTTTCAAAAAGATGCTAATTAATGTTTTTGTGTCGTTGCAGTTGATGCTTTGGGTGCTCTGAAGAGCAATTTGGCTGACCCTAACGGTGTTCTTCAGAATTGGGATACGAGCCTTGTCAATCCTTGTGCTTGGTTTCATGTCACATGCGAAGACAACTATGTTACTCGTGTGTAAGACTTCCTGCATAGCACTTTTGATCTCGTTACAGACGTCCGACTATTGAATTTTGGGATTCCTTTGTGTTTGTCCATTCAGGGATCTTGGCAATGCAAATTTGTCAGGACAACTGGCTCCACAACTGGGTCAACTCTCATATTTAGAATATTTGTAAGTTACAAAAGTTGCATCAGAATTCACTTGAAACTTTTTATTGCGTCTCATGATTATGTAGTATTTCATTACTGTGATTCTTGATTTCCTTTCAGCTGTCATGTAATATATTAAGGAAGCTTGGTTCAGATTATGCAATCAGCCTGCAAAGCTTTCTCATAATGGGATTATGTGATATATTGAGCTTTTATGATGAAGGTTTCACCACTTTAACTTCTCTAAACAGTTGGATGATATGATTTAGTGCATTTGGAAGGAATTTCGTAAACAAAAATGGCAACTCAGATCAATATAATAAAAAAGGAAGGTAGTTATGAAGAATTTTTCATTTTTTTGTAATTAGTAAAGTTTGACCTTAACTTATTTTGGGTGGGATGCAGTAGTGTTTGGAGTTGGTTCTTAGACATTGTAACTGAGCACTTCTAGGTGGATGCCTAGTGCTTCACTAAAATCGTTATGCTAGTTCCTGAACCAGGGTTGTTGACTGTGGAAAATAATGGTGAAAGGCCTGCTCTAGAGCTTACTGCAACCAATAATGTCTAAAAACTGTCCCATTTAGAATGGAATCCTGTGTTTAAGTTGTAGTATTATTTGGCATGTCTTCTTGTAGTTTTATTAGAATGAACTTTACCTACTTGGGAAAGTAGATGTAGTCCAACTTCACCTTTTGCCAACTACATCGATGATTGACCTTATAATGGTTGTCTCTTGCTAGATGCAGAAAATGATTAAAAATGGAAAGTAAAAGATTGATGATCCTAATAATGAAGCATAATACACTCGACTCGTGTTCAACCTCTCTGCATAAAATATAGTGTTTTTGCCATTGTATTTTACATTTATCAGGATTTTCATACTGGGTCTTTGATTGCTAATGTGTTGGCTAAGGAAGAATGAAGTTCTTATGTGACTTCATTTGGTAAGACAAATAAAATACTCTGAGATATGGATGTTCTAAATAAGATTTGAACTTAACTTAGACATGATATATCATTAAGATTCGATTATGCAACTTATATTTAGTTTCCTGATTGCTCGGCCTTTCATGGTTCATTACATACCATATCTCTTTGTTAAATCTTCACATACATATCTTTCTTGTTGATGGCTTGAATAACGGATATAAAAGCACTTTCCACTAACTTAACTGCAAGTCGCTCTTCTTCCTCTTCTTCTTCTGGTTCCTTTCTTCTGGTTCCCCGGATGATCTTTTATCACTGATTAGCAATTTATAAACTAGAAGTGATCAATGAAACTCACTCTTTTTTCTCTCCTGGCAGGGGACTTTACAGTAACAATATAAATGGAGGAGTTCCAAGTGAGCTTGGAAATTTAGCTAACTTGGAAAGCTTGGATCTTTATATGAATAATTTAAGTGGTCCAATTCCTGACACTTTGGGCAAGCTTCAGAGACTGCGTTCCTTGTATGTCTGAGATTCTAATTTCTTTCCCTTTTACCTCATACTCTTGCTAATATCAATTCTTTCCATCCCAAGTATACAATACACAAAATCCCATTTTAGGTTGTCCCTATTACTTGTTTTGTTTTTATACATTTTACACTTGTGCACAAATTACCTATGTAATCTTGAAACTATAAACTTCAGATGTAATAATTTTTCTATGCCCTACCAACATGGAAAATCAAAGTGGGATATTGGGATTGATTCTCATTATGCTCCATCATGACCATCAATTTATCACCAAATTGGGAGCTTTGATTCCAACAACATGCATCTGGCTCTATTCATCAATGTCCTATTCATTCTCTCAGCTAACCCATTCAGCTGAGGTGTCTTTGGAGGAGTCTTATGATGTCTGATCCCATGCAGCCTACAATACTTCTCAAATGGTCCATGATATTCACCACCATTATCTGTTCTGATGCATTTCAGCTTCCTTCCAGTCTGCCTCTCAACAAGAGCATGAAACTCTTTGAATTTTCCAAACACCTGATCCTTACTTTTCAAGGCATAAACCCAAAGCTTCTTGGAGTGATCATTAATAAAAGCCACAAAATAAGCACCAACAAAAATTTTTACCTTCAAAGGACCACAAACATCTTAATGCACCAGATCTAGCAAATTAGGTTGTCTGTGAGGAGGATTAGTTTTGAAGGATACTCGATTCTGCTTCCCTTCAAGATAATGTGAACACCTCTCGAAATTGGAACTCTTAGTTCCCTTAAGGAAACACATCAAACCCCTTGGCACTAATGTGACATAATCTTTTATGCCACAACTCTGGAGAACATTGCTTCTCCACAAGATTGACCGAGCCATCTGAAACCAGAGCTTTGAACAAATACAATTTTTCCTTCAACTTTGTGCCATTAGCTAAAATAAGAGAACCTCTGCTGATTTTCCATATTCCACCAATAAAATGGTTTCTATAACTATCATCATCAAGTTTTCCTATAGAAATCAAATTAAGTCGAACATCAGGAGCATGTTTAGTATCTTCGAGAGGCATTGTAGAGTCATTGCTCATCTTTAAGAAGATATCACCAATGCTAATAACCTTGGCAAGAATATTGTTGTCCATTCTCAAGTGGCCAAAATCACCTGCAGTGTAAGTGCTGAAAAACTCTCTTCTCACAATCATCATAAAAAATTACAAGATCAGCACTTGTAATAGTGGCAACTCGATCGACATTGCTCTCTTCAGGCTTGCTACTACTCTCTCCATTCTTGTTCTTTAACTTCCAGATCTTCCACTTCATATGACCTTTCTTATGACAGAAATGACACTCAATATCCTTGTACTTGGACTTGGACTTGCTCCTACTTTTCCCCCTTTTGGGTTGACCCCTGACTTGTTGTCTCCCCCTCTGCTCTGTAACCAATACTTCAGTCGAAGATGATGAATCTTGAGTTCTTTTCTGACCTCTTCATTTAGAATACCATTTTTATTATATTCAAATAACATGGTACCATAAGGAACAGAGTTAGTAAGTGAGATCCTGAAAGTCTCCCACGAATCAGGAACAATATTTAGCAGCCATAAACCGAGAATCTCATCCTCAAATTTGACACCAAGATTTGTCAGTTGATTTAATACACCTTGAAGCTCATTCACATCATTGGAGATTGGTGTACCTTCTGTATATCTCAAATTAATGAACTGCTTCAGGTGATACAACTTGTTGTTCCCTGTCTTTGAGGCATACAATTTTCCGAGTGTGTCCCACAACTTCTTTGCATCTACTTAATCGGCAACAAGATTTCTCACATTATCATCAACCCACATTCTAATAAAACCAAACACTTGTTGATGCTCAAACTCCCATTCCTTTTTTGGTTTTAGAATCTGGCTTGGCCGAAGCAAACACTGGTAAATGCATAATCTTTACAAACAAGAGATCTTTCATTTTCCCCTTCCAACTATGATAGTTCATAGCATTCAACAAAATCATCTTGCTAGTATTCATCTCCATAATTCTAGTAAATCAAAGCCACCAACCTGTGGCTCTGATACCACTCTGTTGGGAAAGTGGCCTGCAAATGAAACATATAAACACCCAAAAAAACAAGCTAGCGGAAGCAAACCGAACACCTTCCCGGTTTACTAGAATCTAACGGGAGCATGAAGTTTAGCCCAAAATAGGAAGAAATGAAAACAATAAGAACACAACGATTTAACGTGGAAAACTCTCCTCAAATTGAAGAGATAAAAATCACGAGACCAACCTGTCCAAAAAAAATCCACTCCACAATCACCAGATAGATGAAGCGGGTTCTACGATCAATACTCCATTCTTCATCAATTTTGATACAATTATATTCTTTTTTAAATTTTTCTATGAAAAGTAAGGAGGTTGCAGTTTTCAGAAAACTGTGCTATATATATCTGCTATTGGCATGAACCTTTCTTTGATTTATTTATTTGTTTTATCATTGATGCATGACAATGTGTATTTATGCTTCAAATCTCATAGGAGACTCAACAACAACAATTTGAGTGGAGAAATTCCATACTCTCTGACAACCATTTCCACCCTTCAAGTCCTGTATGTATAAACTGCATAATATCATTTGTTGTTCCTTTTCAATGTATTTATCTTTTGACGAGCCCATGCATGTTTTCATAACATGTGCAGTGATCTTTCATATAACCATCTAGTGGGAAAAATACCAGTTAATGGATCCTTCCAGAATTTCACACCGATCAGGTTTACAGACCAAGTGTTCTTATTTCTCATGACGGACACAGTTATTGAATTTTTTCTATTTACTAACTCCCTCCTATCCGTCAGTTTTGCCAATAATTCATTGCAGCCCCCAGTATCTCCTCCTCCTCCTCCAGTTCCACGGACCACACTTTCTCCTCGAGGTTTGCAATCCACTTTGCTTAATCATTATATTCCTCACTGCCCACATTGTAGGGAGAAAATGAACTTCTTCTCAGGTTTGATAGTATTTTAGTGTGATGCATCATTCATTGCCTATTAATATTATTCTTGTGAGGTTTAATTAGTAAAGAGTAATCTCAACCTCATTGCAGTAAGGGTTTTGGGCCATTCATTGTCAAATGACTTGAAGAATGGATCTGTTTTGTGATAACGGTGTGAATTCATCATAAATTGCATTCGCAGTTGGAAACCGCGCTACCGGAGCTATTGCTTGTGGGGTTGCTGCTGGAGCTGCCCTTCTATTTGCTGCTCCTGCTATAGCGCTTGCTTGCTATTGGAGAAGGAAGCCACAGGATCATTACTTTGATGTTCCTGGTTAGTGATTGGAAATGTGTAGAACACTGTATCCTTAATTCTCAAATATTTCTTTTTTTCGGTTCTCAGCTGAAGAGGATCCAGAAATTCACTTAGGCCAGCTCAAAAGGTTTTCCCTACGGGAGCTTCAATTTGCAACAGATAACTTTAGCAGTAAACATATTCTTGGAAGAGGTGGATTTGGTAACGTTTATAAAGGCCAGTTAACAGATGGATCTACAGTAGCAGTGAAAAGATTGAAAGAAGAGCGCACACAAACAGGCGAATTACAGTTCCGGACAGAAGTAGAAATGATCAGCAGGGCTGTGCATCGGAATTTACTTCGTTTGCTGGGTTACTGTGTGACACCAACAGAGAGACTGCTAGTTTATCCTTACATGGCCAATGGGAGTGTAGAATCATGCTTAAGAGGTTAGCTTTATTTATTTTGGTCGTTATTTATAAGCTGTATTTGAGCAAAGGATTGTAACTTCATGAGCATGATATAAATTGCCACCTGAAAATCGCAGTTATGTATGTGATAGTGTCTATCGATGGAGCTGTATAGGCATCATCATGCATCTTGTTCTTAAAAGTATATTTTGGCATTTATGCCATTGAACTCATTATCAAGTAGTTTCTGGTTCTGCTTTGCTTGCATTATTTGTAACAAGAATTTGTGTGCAATATGGTTGTAGAACGACCAAACTCTCAGCCTCCTCTTGGTTGGGGGATTAGAAAATGCATAGCATTGGGTTCTGCAAGGGGGCTTGCTTACCTGCATGATCATTGCGACCCTAAAATAATTCATCGTGATATCAAAGCCGCGAATATATTGTTGGATGAGGACTTTGAAGCAGTGGTTGGTGACTTTGGGTTGGCCAAACTCATGGACTACAAGAACACGCATGTTACCACTGCTATCTGTGGTACCATTGGCCATATAGCTCCCGAGTACATCTCTACTGGTAAATCTTCTGAGAAAACAGATGTTTTCAGCTATGGAATTATGCTTCTTGAGCTCATCACTGGCCAGAAGGCGTTTGATCTTGTTCGGCTCGTCGTTGATGACGACGTTATGTTGCTAGATTGGGTAAGCATTCTACAACTCCAATCATCTTCTGGAGTTGAGACACTTGAGTATAGTAGTTTGAGATATTCAAATATGTATTTGGGGCGGGCTTAAAGAAAAGTAATGTTGTTGTTGTTGTTGTTATTGTTTATTCATTCAGGTGAAGGGACTTGTAAAGAAGAAAAAATTGAAAACATTAGTGGATGTACATCTTGAGGGGAATTATGTTGAGGAAGAGGTGGTGCAGCTGATCCAAGTGGCTGTGCTGTGCACGCAGAGCTCCCCAATGCAGCGCCCGAAGATGTCGGAAGTGGTACGGATGCTGGAGGGCGATGGGTTGGCGGAGAGGTGGGAGGAGTGGCAGAAACAAGAAATGCTACGTCAAGATTCCACCCATATTGACCCCAATATTGACTTGATAATGGAGGAATCCATGACCAATATCAGTAATGTGTTGTTGTCTGGACCACGATGATCAAATAGTTGTAAATGGTTGTTTGTATAATATTTATTGCTTACCTTTCTAAATCGGTACCAGGAATCTCTCAGAACAAGCTCCAAGTCCAATGTTCATTTATTTTTCCCAGTGTACAAATTTGTAATTTTTTTTTTATTTATTTCTTGCATTTTCGACCAAGTGTATTTTATTTGCTAATTACCTTACCTCAAGCTGCACCATCACGGAGGGTGGAATTTTCAAATGCAAGTATGAGGTGTTAGTCTCGAATTAGATTTGGACAAAATGTGCCGCTAGTGATTTTGGCACCAGCTCGGTTTCATAAATGTAGATACTTAGCGAGCGATATATTACTTAGTCAAATTCAGATAAATAGTTACTTAGCGAGTGATATATTACTTAGTCAAAATTCAGTAATATACTTCAACACTTGAGGTGTTGGGTTTCAAATCCAAAGCAGAATTTAACGAAAGCAATAAATAACACAAATGATTTATAGAGGTTTGGACAAAATTGTTTTATGTCTTCTCTTCATATGCGCAGTTTGTAAATTACTAAGCTATGAATTACAAATATGTTGATGCTATGTTGATAGCTGGTGAATGCCCATGTCCGGCAATCCACTAGCTCACTCGTCAAGTCCTTCGCTTCTTCAGATCTGGAGTGAGGACGCACCTCGCAGCCTCCAATTGGTAGTGTGAGTTTTTGTTCTTCCCGAGAACGTTAACCTGCGGTATACACCCGTGATAGTTACCACCGGAGTAGTGGTGTGTTGGTCCCGGATTTTAGAATTTATATGCACAACATAACGTGAAGCGTTCAGTTCCATCATAATCACCTATAAAATGAATATGTTAGGCGTTCAGTTCCAACATAATCATCGATAATATGAAATCATACACGTCAAACAATCTTTATCAACAAGAACAATCTTAAATCAACATTACGTAATTGAAATAAATCTCACACCTGTAATTTGTGGACCTTGAGTGTAACTTTAGCAAGATTAAGCTTACTCCCTTACTTGCGCTTCATCTTAGATTTATATCGGCTCATGCGTATGGAAGATATGAATTTTACTATCAATGAGCTTGTGTTTATACAAAATTTATAGAAATAAATTATTTATAAAAGTTGGCGACTCATCATATTAAATTATAGTTGTAGCATTATATTTAATAATATTTAATAGCTTCAAGACTAAGGCTTGATATATAGGTATGCTCACCAATTATAGCTTTGATGAGTCATTACAAATATTTCATGCACATATACTATTAATAGCAAATATGTTTTCTTGTTCGATTTTTATTTTTTATTAATTAGGTTTATTGTATTTTTATTTCTTTATTTACTAGTTACATAAGGTAACATGTGTACACGTATTTATATTTATATAATTTAATTCTTTTGTAATATGATTATTAATCAAGAATTTAATTTTAAAATATAAATCTAAAATTCTTAGGGTTCAATTTAAATTATAAAATTTTTAAGAAAATAGTTTGGAAACGGGTTGTGATAGATAAACTCGTATTTACACTCACTTATCCATATTTTTCTCCATTGTTTTAGTGCATTTAAGATTAGTTATTAATTATTTTCTTGCATGAGTGTATTATAGAGAATATTATGCTTGCGATGGTGATTTTTTGCAGGTTTTGAGACTAAAAACCTAGTCAAGTGGTGAAAAGAGCCGGAATGACAAAGCAGTTGTTTCGGCCGACACACGAAATGTCAACCTACGTTGAAGACAAGCCGAAAACCCGAGCAAAACCCTCCATATCGATCGATGCGGTGCATGTTGATCGACATGGAGGGTCGATGTCGATCGAAGGCAGGATGGAGAAGAGGCTCGAAGTGAAGGGCCCATGTCGATCGAAATACCAAATTTCGATCGACATGGACAACGAATGGCGATCAAAATTGAAGGCAAGAAGGAGATCGATACATGAAGGCCATGTCGATCGACACCGAAGCTCGAGAAGGCAAATTCGTCCAGTTTGGAAGATTTTGATATTTTAGCCTAATACCTTGTTGAGATTTATTTTCTCCTCTATATATATCACTCATTAGGGCTCGAAAATAATCCCTTTTATCTCTTTTATTACTTAGAATTAATTTAGCATTGGAGTTTTTCAAGACTTCAAGGTTCCTATTTTCCTTGTAAGTTAATTTATGTATTTTAATAATATGTTTGTTTTTATTCTTTCCATGTTTAGTGGTTAGAAACCCTAACAGGTTTTAGGGCTTTGATAATCTTCTTGATGCATGTTTAAATTATTCAATTCAATAGCATGATTTAATTCCCGGTTTTAATTCAATCAAATCAAGAATTAATGAAGACTCTAGAGATGAAATTGATCTAGATTTATAGTTATTAATTGAAGGACCGAAAGGTAAAAATTGGTAATAGTAAGAGGAAATTGAATGCATTTGCTTTCTATCTCAAAATGAAGATTCAATTGTAGGTTTGAATTAGATAATTATCGATATTGTTTAATGTTGTGTTCTTGAGACCGAGAGGAGATAGTCACACATTAGCAATTTAGGTTTAATTCGCCAAACAAGGAATATAATCCATTTGAATTTAATTTTACGCCATTGCTGAGTTGATGAATTTACATACTGATAGTTTGATTATTTGCCCTGGAATCTGTCTCTTTAATTATTGTTTTCAAAAACCTTTTAATTTCTGTTTTGTAATCTTTAAATTCCAAAACCAAACCCTGTTTTCAAATTACTCAAACAATTATAATTTATAAACTATAGCTAATACATGAAATAGTCTCGTTATACAGTCTCTGTGGGTTCGACATCCTTTGGATTTTATAAATTTATTTGACCACTATATTATGATTGTCCTGTAATTTATAGTGGATCAAAATTGGCGCCGTTGCGGACTGTTAGATTCTATTTTGTTACTAGTTTGTTTTTGAATTTATTGAATTGAGTTTTTTTTGTTTACTGTTTTGTGTTCCGTGTGCATGCGATGGATTTTGATTTGACCTCTATATCGATCGACCCTCTGTTTCAATCGACACAGCCAGGTCACTCGTGTCGATCGACACCGCTGATTTTTCAATATCTATTCTCAGGTTGCATGAACACAAGGGCTCAGGGCAAATCACTCGAAGCCTTCGACCCAAAAATTGAGGCCACTGTCCAGAGAAGGAAAAACAAGGAAAAAAAGTACAATCATCAACATGGAACCCCTGCACAATCAGAATGAGGAAGATGATCCAAACATGCCACCTTTGGAGGATCCGAACACTCAACTCACCACAAGGAATGCTCTTTTGCTGGAGCAAGAGGTGAATCAAATGAGAGAACTGATCAAGCAACTGATGGTAGAAAGAGAAGCAGAAAGAGCCGAGGCTGCAAGGAGAGAAAGAGAGCTCGAACGAGAAAGACTGTAAAGGACTCCGACGATGAGGATCTCAATGCCATGGTAAGGAGGTATAGACCGCAGCCCGGTAATAAAGGATTCGTTATTGGTATCAATGCCAATAATTTTGAACTCAAAATCGATCTTATTAAGATGGTTCAGCAGAACTAATTTGGTGACCGAGCTGTGGAGGATTCATACACACACCTCCAATTGTTTGTGGAGGTGTGCGAGACTGTCAAGCAAAATGGAATCATTCAAGATGTGATCCGTCTACGCCTGTTCCCCTTCTATTTTTTTTTTAGTAGTATTAATATGTGGTTTGCCATAGTCCTTACTCCATTGACTAGCATTGATGAAGAGTTGGATTAGTAGGACCAGTTAGTTTTAGCCTTTAGCTCTTGACTCTTAAATTCCGCGCTGATTATTGCTTTAATTTAGGCTTTTGGCTTTTTCTCTTGACTCTTGACCCTCGAGTGAAGTATACTTCAAACAATATTATAATATCACAAAACAAATACCTCTACCCTATTTTCCAATAATTATGGAAACTTCTATACCCTTCAACTCATATAATATACTCCCACCGTTCAGATTATATAGTCCGGGTTATTATTTTAGGGTGTTTCAATTATATAGTCCAGTTTCTATATTTAGTATTGTTTTTATATATTCATTTACCATTACATCCCTGAATAATCTTGGAAAATGAGTATATTAAATGTAATATTATGAAAATGAGAGGTTAATTAATGTTTTAAATAAGGGTAATGTAGGAAGTTTGTTTAAATATTAAATAATTTTTGACAAACGTGCAAGATCAAACTGGACTATATAATCGGAAGGGAGGGAGTATGTTATATCCAATACTCGTTTCAGTTTTAGAGCCTGATGGATGAATAAATCCCACATTTCAAGATATCCGAACTTAACAAGCTGAAAGACAACTTCTTCGTAGGCAATGCTAAGAACAATTTCTAGAGAAGGTTGCGGAAAGCAACACTAAGAACAAGACGAATGTTACTGATATCCATTCCTCCTGTGTGCAGTAATTCAGATTTAGATTCACGATTTCTAATAAACCCATGCACAATAAATTCCAACTTAATATACTTGATCCACCATTATTTCTAGATAATGATTCTATGTACATCTAGGCGAATCGGATGTCAAGAATTTATTCGTTTATCATAATGATCCATATGGGTGCCTAAAGAGATAGACACAATTACTTGCATGCATAAAATCGAATTTCATTATGAAAACATTAGTTAGTTTCTTGACGGGCGTTACATTTTCTTAGTACTTGTGCTCTTGTTTTTCACGAATATGATGATTTTTGTCGCACTCCCAAACCGGGCCTATGCGACAGACCCACATGCGAACAATGCACGCTAAGGGATTTAAACAATTAAAATGTTATGACAACAATGAAGTCGAAATAGCTTAGAAATTATTCGAGTTCAAACATAGATAATGAATTAAAAAGGCAGAAGCGATTTATGTGGAAATGAAATAATAAGCTTTTTAAATATGTATGAAGACATAGCTCACAGCTCATGTACCGGACAATTAACAAAATTCACGTAGAGCACGCTAGGAATAAATATATATTCAACTCAACAAGGACCCTAAGTTATCAAGAGAATAAGGATATGGGAGACGACATTCTGTTCACGCTCAATCGATACGTAAAAGGGGAGTTACAAATAAGACATGCCTTTAGATAAAAAATTCAAATGCCAACAATTAGTAAATTCTCAAATTAACTTTACAATTTTCAATATGACTTCACAATCATCTCCACGATCATCCCCTTCACCACAACGCCACTGCCACCTCGTCACCTGTTACCTGCATGTGGGGAAAACACACACAGGGGCTGAGTACTCCGCGTACCCAGTGTTCACAGTGCCCCGAAAATAGATTACATATATATATTATGGAAATGCACCGTATCACAGATGCATATCACAAGGGTTTTATTGAAATGAACTTGTGATTGCACAAAATAATTTACCTCACAAGGGCATGCCTACTCATTTTATGGCACCAACACAATCATCATCCCAACAAACACACCTCCAACAATTTCATCATATCACCATGTAATTCAAATATGGGGTAGGATGGGAGTGGCCACTCACCATCCACCCAGTAAGGGAATTCGAGTCCTTACTTGACCGATAGTCTTATTTACTATCCGGGCTAATGCATTAGACTTACAATACTACGGGGGTAGCTAATCCCCGATCCAGCACATCTCCAATATTAACCACATTCACCACCAACATCAACAACATCAATATCAATTGCAAAGGTGCCAAAACATTTTTACGGTGCTCCATAGTTTAAAAACAAAACATTTTTAATTTTGATTTGAAAACATTTGCAAAAATATTTTTGTAGGATAAAGTAGTGCCCACCTTGGTTTTGAAGAGGTGTTCGGTTCGCTTGGTTCTCCTAGGTGATGCTTCCTTTTGACAGTCACCAATACCTAGGTTGTTTAACATTTAATTACTAGGTGTGTTCATTTCACTTTAAAACATGTTATACATGTATAATCAACTTATCAAACCCATTTAACATGCTTCATTCATAAACTCATAATATTAACACTTAATCTTATTTATCATTATATACATGCTTGCATAATCATCATTTACTTTAACATGCTCAACAATTCAAGTATTCTCAATAATCATACATATTTCATAAACCTCTCGATCAATTATACTCATGTGTTCAATCATAACCTTTTTCTAGGGATAGTATAGTTTCAATTTAAAAACATGATAATGCCCTAGTTCTAATGTAAATGAGTGATCAATTACTAATGCAATATGTTTTAAAATCATTCTTAATTTTAGAAAATATGTTTATTAGATTTAGAAAGACATAAGAATGCAAGTACATGACTCTATTTGACTTAGTGAAATTTCCTAGTCATGTATCTAGAATGTGATGCTAATTTCAAAATGATGCCAAATGAAATGTGCAGAGAGTTTGGTATGAAATTTTGCATTCAAAAACTAGACCTTAAAATAAACATTCTCCAATTGACGGTTTGTGAAAATGATTTTTCGTTTGAAAGTTACGGGGTGGGGGAAAATGCATTTCCTGGGGGTTCTTCTACGGGTTAAAACAGGGGTACTGCAGTCTTTAAAAATCAATTGTGATCAAACTACTTGTAATAATGACTTGAAATTGTATATACAGACTCTATAATGTGTGAACAACCTAAATATAAAATTTGGGAATTTTTTGAAAAGTCTAAGTGCAGTTTCAAAACCAGTTTTTGACATGCGACACATACTGACACATTTTAATGCAATAAGTATAACATTCGAACAATATAGCATTTTGACATGAAACCAAAGCCAAAACCTTTCTAACACAATCACACACAACACATTTAAATTTCAGCTTAAAAGCATCGTGATTTTAATAGATTTGAAGAGAATGCCTGTTGTGAATAACCCAACAAACCAGAGAAGAAGATGATAAACAGTAAATAGAACAAGAAGAAAGAAGACACAGAGAATTATAGTGGTTTGAGCTTTCACTCTACGTCCACTCCGGAGCAAGTTTCAAAGCTTTCTATTGATTCAGGCTTGTGCTTGTGTCGATTCCCCATCTTGTTCTCCTTGTCGATCGACAGGGAGCATCTTGATCGACATGAATGCCAGTGTCGAGCTCTTTTGATTCTTCGTGCCTCCGATCAACATCCGACCTCTGTGTCGATCGACAGGGGGCCTGTCGATCGACACAGTGGTCCTGCTTCAGGATTTTGGCTTCGTCTTCCATCTCTAAAACAGTCTCATGCACAGAAATAACTGAAAACATAATAAAATGCACTTGAAACAATGGAGAAAAATATAGATAAGTGAGTATAAATATGAGCTTATCAGTGTCTTAAAATTCAACATAGTTGAAGGACACCGGTTGATAAGATATGCAGATGTAGTAACAACTTCAGCCCAGAAGACCTTTGGTAACTTAGCACTTATGAGCATACACCTTGTCCTCTCCAACAAGGTTTGATTATATCTTTCAGCTATCCCATTTTGTTGTGGTGTTCTAGCAACATTTTTATGTCTTGCGATCCCATGATTTCTATAGAATTGATCAAACTCTCCGGAACAGAACTCCAAGCCGTTATCAATTCTCAGCTTCTTCACCTTTCTTCCAGTTTGATTTTCTACTAGGATTTTCCACATTTTGAATTTCTCCAAAGCTTCTGATTTTGTCTTTAAAATGTAAATCCAAACTTTCCTACTGAAATCATCAATAAGTGACATAAAGTACTTTGCCCCACCTTGTGAGCTAACTCGTGAAGGTCCCCATAAATCAGAGTGAATATAATCTAGTGGACCCTTGGTTCTGTTTACTCCAGTACCGAACTTCACTCTATGAGACTTACCAAACACACAAGTCTCACAGAAGTCCAACTCATTCACTTGATCTCCAAGTAGCAGTCCCTGCCTTGTGAGCTCTTGCAGACCTCCTCACTTACATGACCCAACCTTTTATGCCAAAAGGTTGCCTTGTCATCAGATACATTTGCTGCTACTCCGATGACTGTACTTCCAATAAGAGAATATATTCCATTTCTCCTGGTTCCTTTCATCACCACCAATGAGCCTCTACAAATCCTCATAGCTCTAGCTTCAAGCCTGATTTGATAACCCAACTCATCTAGCATTCCAAGAGAAATGAGATTTCTCTTCAGCTCAGGTATGTGCCTTACATTGTGCAATACCCTTTCAGCTCCATCAAACATCTTCACTTTAACAGATTTCATTCCCACAACCTTACAAGCTTTGTTGTTTCCCAAGAGGACACTTGCATTGTCTACAGATTTATAATCATAAATCCATGACTTGTTAGGAGTCATATGGTAGGTACACCCTGAATCCAACACCCATTCATTTTCAGAATTCTCAGTTGATATCATGAGCACTTCCCCTGATTCATAGCCTTCATTAGCTACAACCACATCAGCTTGCTCAACCTCAACTTTTCCCTTCTGCTTTCTCTCTGGGCAGAATTTCTTTATGTGTCCCTCCTTGTGACAATGAAAGCACTTCACCTTTGGTTGCCTTGAACGAGATTTGGATTTTGACGTTCTTCTTTGAGATTGATAATCTCTCTTATCAGTTCTACCTCTAATATTCAACCCCTCAACATGACTTGAGCTCTTCTCTTCATTCTTACAATTCAACTCTCTTGAATTTAATGAAGACTGAACTTCTTAGAGACTCTCTTCCATACAGCAGTGTTTCTTTAAAATATGAGAAACTCTTGGGCAATGAACTCAACACTAATAAGGCTAGATCTTCATCTTCAATGGTAACATCAATATTCTCCAAATCCAAAACCAACTTGTTAAACACAACAAGTTGTTCATTTATAGATTTTCCCTCCTGCATCTTAAACGAGTAAAGAGCTTGTTTAAGATATAGATGATTTACCAGATATTTAGTCATATACAAAGCCTCCAACTTTGTCCATATACCAGCCGCCGTTTTCTCTTTAGACACTTGCCTCAACACCTTGTCTCCTAGACTCAAAATCACAACACTATGTGCTTGTTCCATCTTCTCTTTATTCTGTTGCTCTGTTAGTGTATCTGGGAATCCAGCATCTCCCTTCAAAGCATCAGCAAGTCCCTGATGTACGAGCAATGCCCTCATTTTGAGGCGCCACAAACCGAAGTCATTTAATCCGGTAAACCGCTCTACTTCGAATTTCGCTGATCCCATTCTTCTCTGATTTAAATCCACGTTCACTGCACCACTTGTTGTGAATAACCCAGCAAACCAGAGAAGATGATAAATAGTAAACAGAACAAGAAGAAAGAAGACACAAAGAATTATAGTGGTTCGAGCTTTCGCTCTACGTCCACTCCGGAGCAAGTTTCAGAGCTTTCTATTGATTTAGGGGGAATGTACAGAATGCAATTTTCTACAGAGAATGTTTTTCCACTCTCTATTTTATCCTCTCCGTTCTCTTCTCTTTTGATGCAGAGAATAAAACAAATATATGTGCTAAAAGACTTCCCAAGGAAGCTAGGTAACATTGGGAACTACAACACCTAGGATAAAGTGATGATTTGACAACTTCCTTTCTCTCTTCCCAATGCCAGCACACTGCTTCCAGCACACTGCGAATTATTGAGACTATATCTCAACAATGCCACACATTTGTCTGACAGAGAGCATTGTGTAAATTCTAGTGAAGAGTTACTCCTGGGATAATAGGAACCACTGCTAGCTGGAGAAAGAAGTATTTTCTTTGGACTTACTTTGGTAAAATATATATGATGGCTATCAGGAATATCGGCGCCACACCTTGTTTTGAAATTTGTACCAGAGATGGAGATTACGAGTATTCAGATCCCTACAAGAATTTAGATTAGAAAGAAACAAAATAGATCGTGTTCAATGCATTATCCAATCAAAGAAAGTTTGAAAATAAATAATAATATAAATGAAAAAGAAAATTACGAGCTTCGGTTCAAGCACTTTTAACGATGAGGATGTGTATAAGATAATAATGGATGACAGTTTATTGAATTTAATTTATAAATATATCTTACTAGCTTAGTATCTATTTTTAAAATTGGAATTACAGTTTAAATAGATTGGGAGTGTCTCTTCTCTTCCTTTATTCGAATCCATGAAGAAATAGTTACCGGCTTACCACTTAACCACTGCTGAAGGACAGATTTTAATTATGTTGACAAGTGGCCTTGAACAATATCGTAATATATATGATGTTTTTTAACGTTTGATAATTTATCTTCATTTTGCTTTAGGTTTTGTCCCCTAACAATAAATATGGGTTTGGGTTTGGAGCGGCCCATCTCTAACTATCTATGTTATTTTAAAAAGATTGGGCCCAAAATGTTGGAAGCCCCAACCCAACTTACATAACATGATTCATAATCATGCATGTCATGAAAAATAAGCTATAGCATGCGCATTTTAAATTTTGGTTTCAAAATATTAGGATAATAACTGAAATATGAAGATTCAGAATCTTTGAAATAGGTTTTAATAATCAAATGATTAAGGATGACTACTACTCGAGTTGAGTTGAACAAGGTCAACCTCGAACAAAAACAAAAAAGAAACTTGAGGCTTGGAACTCCAGTTTCAAGCTCAAGTTCAACTTGATTGAGCTAATAAAAAAAAATACTTGAGTTCTTTGAGATTGAGAAGAGAGGGGGATTCATTTCGCCACCTAAGCCATGGGATCGATCCATAAGGACGTTGAAGACAAGTCCAGGTAACTACCAAAAAAAAGTGTGAGGCTTTCTCCCAGCGCATAGTTTTTTGAGAAAGAGAAACAGGATTTCACTTTATAACTTAATCAGATGTCATTAAAATTATAATTAATTCTGAATCAATATTTCATTTATAAACAGGAAATCATTTCATAGCCTTCTATTCTTATGGATCTGTGAAATATATTGCAACATTAGTCATTATAAGAAGTTACTCCTTTGTTTATTTTGTTTGTCTTGTACACACACTGCTAATGTGACTGGTTTTCATTCAACTTATTGAAATAGAATAATCAAAAGTCCAAAGGGCACATTTGTCATACTCAAAAATTCGACATATCTTCTAAGTATCACTTGTTTTGATATGAGTATTATTTTTGGTACTAAAGCATATCACTAGTTATTTTTATAGGGTAAATAGGGGATAATACCCTAAATTATTGATATTTTCTAAAAATTACCGCAATTTATTTTCGTTAGATAAAAATATTATTATAAAAAATAGCAGTGTTAATACGTTTTGGAATAAATCATTAACGGAAGTAAATATTAGGTATTTTTATAACTAATAGAAATATATTAGAGTATTTTTCCGAAAACATCAATCATTTAAAATATCATCCCTATTTACCCTTTTTTATAATAAAGTAATATTCTTCTGGCATTAGAGGTGATAGTAGAAATGTACGTACCCCTTAACATTTTTTATGTACATAATATGATTATTTTGAATACCTTTTTACTCTATCTTTTACATAGCATTGCTGCGCTACCCACAACGGATACAGAGCATCTCTAATAATAGTTGTGGTATAAATTACTTTTGAATTGGGGTATGATTGTGAAATTAAACTAACTCATGAAATTTAAAAAAAAAATAAAAATAAAAATCTTTAAAAGTAATAGCTGCTCCAACTCTCAATCCATAACTTCAGCACCATGGAATTACAAACATAGTAATATTTCCAAACAGTACAACAAGAGATTTTTCATAATATTATTTTACAATACACTCCAATATTAATAAAAATATGCACGCAAAATCAACATAACACAAGTATGATGCACTACTGAGAAACACAAACAAACACACGACCTCAAGAAGCTGTGACGGTGAGGTTTCTCCATTTAATGCAGACATAGACATAAAGCTTGTTCCAGATGCACTCCAATATCCCAAAATATGCATCTCTCCACGACTTCTTCATTATTATCCCAGTGCAGAATGCTGAAAGCCCAATTGTATAGCCTAACGACAGGAATACATAAAGCCACTCTACCTTTGATTCATCATCCTCTTTTGCATCCACAACATTCACTAGGGGAGCACCAACAGTGCAGTTGTTTGGCAACGGAGGGCCGCAAAGATGGTTACCAGCAAAGCTCGAAGCATTCATGCTCAGGAGTTGAGTGCTACTTGGTATCCTCCCTGTTAAGTTATTGAATGACAAGTCCACGTAGCTCAAAGAAAACATGCGTGTGAAGCTATTAGGAATCTTACCCGACAGGGAATTTCTTGAGAGATCAAGAGATTCCATTTGTCTCATGTCTCCCATGTTATCTGGGATATTTCCTGTTAAGCCATTTCCTGATAAGTTAAGTGATCTTAACTCCACTAGACTTGTCAACTCCATTGGAATAACTCCAGACAAATTGTTGTTTGAAAGGTCGATATTGGTGACCAGTGAAAGAATGGTATCGTACTCATATTCTCTTCCTTTGGTAGCAACTGATGCACTCTCAATAAAGACCCCTAAATAATAAGAGTAGTTGAGATCATATTCATCCAAGCTTATTTTTTTAGCCATTGCAGTAAAATTATCAATACATTTGGGAGTCACTCCAGAAAAAGCATTGTCAGAAAGATCCAATAATTGAAGTGCATTCATGTGGCATATTTCTGAAGGTATGTCACCCCACAACTTGTTGGAGCGCAGAATGAGAAACCTCAAGTTTGCCAAGCTTGTTCCGATCCATGCTGGTATGTTTCCAGCAAACTCATTGCCACCAAGGTCGAGCTTCAAAAGATTGACACAATTATGCACTGCAAAGGGTATTTGGCCCGAAAACTTGTTTCCATGTAGATTGATGGACAAAAGAGATGAAGGAAATCGTATGGAATTGGGGATTATCCCAGACAAATTATTGTTGGCAAGATTCAACACTCTTAGTGATGGCCATTTCATCATACAATCTGGTAGTTCCCCATTTAGTTGATTTCCCCCTAGATGAAGAATCTCCAATCTGTACGTTTGATTGGTGGTGTCACACAAAAAGTGAGACAGACCAGCAGTGAAAGAGTTGTTGGATAGGTCCAGCTCTGTTGCAGTATTTGCGATTCGGGGCAGTGAACCGCGGAATTGGTTAGAGCTCAAGTACACCATATGATAACCTTCTTCAGGGCCCTTTATATATGGAATTTGAACCTGGAAATTGTTGTGAGAGAGATTCAAAAATCTGGCCTCCCAAAACCAGGTAGGAATGTGTCCTGAGATACCCGTATTAGATAAATCAAGATATGCAACACTCTTCTGTGTCTCAATCCATAAGGGAATGTGGTCAACCCCCAAGTCCCATGATCCCAGTTCAAGTGTGCTAAGATGTGTGAAGGGTGGAACCCAATCGGAGCTCACTTTCAAACTCAAGTGGTTCCCTGAGGCTCTTAAAATGTACAATGTGGAGAGATTGGAAAAGTGGGTCTCAGTGACTATCCCTTCTAGCATGTTGTGTGAAATACTAAGAACTTCCAAGTTAAGAAGTTGCCCCACACTCTCTGGTAGATTTCCACTCAAATTGTTATAGGCTAGTTCTAATTCATGCAGACTGGACAACTTTCCAATATTGGTTGGTATGGTACCAGAGATTGAGTTGGCTCTCAGTTCAAGAAATTGAACACTCTTGAACTCTCCAAATTGTTGTGTTAGATAACCAGATAGTTGATTACCTCTCAGATCTACATATGTCACAGCTTCTAAGAAGCAGTGCGACATATTTCCGAATGAATCTGATACTTCTCCTCGTAAATTATTTATAATCAACTCCAACACTTGCATTTTGCACAAGCTAGCAATTCCTCTTGGTATATTTCCAGAAAGACTATTAAATGATAAAATAAGGGTTTTGAGAGAGGTTAGGTTCCCAATGGCATCAGAAATAGTGTTGCGTAGATCGCAGCTGCTCATATCGACATGCTCAAGGTCTTTGTATAAGTAAAGCCAATCAGGAATTGAGGAATTGATGTTGTTGTATGAGAGATCAAGTGTAACGAGGGAAGTAGTGTTAACATCACTCAAGCTGGGAGGCAGCGAATTCTTCAGAAAGCAAGAACTCAAATGTAAGTGAAGTAAAGAAGGGAGCGTGTTGATTACCTGAACCCAGTTTGCAGCTTTGCTGAGGTTCACGTTATTCATGTTGAGATACTCCAATCGATGAAGCCCTGACAACCATTCCATGCTGTCAACATTCAACAAAGAAGGGATATGGCCTTCCAGATTTAAAGTATGCAAATTTGACAGATTTCCAATGTTGTGGGGAATCCTTACATGAAATCCTGCCTGAGATAGATTCAAATTTTCAAGACTTGTGAGCAGTCCTATGAAAGAAGGGATCTTTACTCCAAAATCATTTTGGCTCAGATCAAGATGCTTGAGTTCTTTGAGACTGAGAAGAGAGGGATTCACTTCACCACGTAAGCCTTTGAATCCATGAGGACGTCGGAGACGGAGTTGATGAACATGGCCAGTTAAGTTGCTGCAAACCACACCTCTCCACTTGCAACAGTTATCTTCACTGCTCACATTCCAAGAAGACAGCATGTTGTCTGGATCTTCCAATGATTTCTTGAATCCCACAAGGGCTTGTTTTTCGATTTCAGGGCAGACAATAATACAACAACATAATTTGAGACAGAAGATGAGGAGGAAAAAGGAAAACCCATGCTTTGAACCACTCATCCTCTCCAAACCCATCATATTATGAAATAAACTGTCTGGTGCTAACATGTATTTTATTTTTATACAACACCCTCTGTTTTACTATTATTATTATTATTATTACCACAGTCCATAGATGTGCACTGATAAGTGCCTATCAATTTTAGCTTTAAGCTCTTAAATTCCATTTCTTACAGATTCACATTAGGCTTTTGGTTCTTTTTCTTAACTCTTTTGTGAAGGATGATGCTTCCAACAACAATATAATTCTCATTTTCATTTCTACTCAACACACTAAATAAATTTCTCCACACTATTTCCAATCCTAATTTTCATTTTTTATTTATTATTATTATTATTATTATTATTTTTTTTTTTTGAACATAACCAATCTTTTAGTCTTCAAACAATTAAACTGGCTGGACCCTGTCTTCCTCGGCAACACTCATTTGCAATTAAAAAGAGGAAAATCCAAAGGGCACATGATTTGTGTGCTGCCGTCATACTTGAAAACTTGGGGGAAGAATTGTCACTTATTTTTGTCAAGTAATAGTATTGCTTTTGAACTTTAATACTGAAACGTGTCACTTCTTGACTCGTTATTAAAAAGGCTATCATTACTCGTAATAATGTTACATCTTTTCATATGAGAAGTGATATTCCTTTTTGTTTTTATTAGTAGCATTCTTGTAAAAATCTCTAAGACCCCGCCTACACACTAGACAATCTCTAGCCGAACCGAAAATTCTCAAATTTCTGTATCTAGGTGATTTGACAATTGTAATCGATGCTTAGGCACCGACTAAGCCGCCTAACTTGCTTAAGCACCAATCTAAGTGACCGACTAAGCATGTAAGACATCTCCTAGTCAGTTCAGTAGCCTATTTATATATATTTTTAAAAAAAATAAATTAAATTTTATATAATTTTAATTTTTATTATTGTTAAATATAAATTCTAAATATGAAATATAAAAAGTATCTTACCGATTAATTATTGCCTAGAAAATGCCTAAGTCCCGTCTAAATCACCTAGATGTTAGGCTCCACCTAAGTGTCCTATTAGTGCCTAACTATTTTTACAACCATGATTAGAAGTGATATTCTATATATATATACAAATAACATAATTTTTTATAAAAATATTTAGAAAATGATAACTTTATAAATAAAAATGATGTGTTTGCCACCCTTATAAGACCGCCTACTGAATGAAATTTACGCTGCCCATACTCAGGAGTGTTTCCCAAAGTCCAATTTGAAGTCAACTTTAACAGCCAATGCAGATACCTAACACACGCGAAGTGTGAATTTACTTAAATCATAAATTGCCGATAACCACAATTGGGGATTCTAATTATTTTAATTAGATTGATTCTAATATCATGATAGATTTCAACTTATCCTTACAAAATTAACTTTGTAAAGAAGGGATACATCGTCATTATTAAATGGTCCATACAAATTTATTCAGCCAATGTGAATACTTATACACACTGAAATAATTTACCTAAATGAAAATATTAGGAAAAAGTATGGCCCTCCTTATTTTGTGATGTTGCTGCTCGTTTATTGGAACTTGTTGTAAAACGATGACAATATGGTATATGAATTAAAGACAAGAAAATAAAGAACACAAGATTTACGTGGTTCGGCAATGTGCCTACATCCACAGCGGAGCAGTCGATTTTATTATCTTAGTATCTCAAATACATCAATACATCATGTATTTATACTAAAACCCTACAAGGTATAAAATTCCTTAAATATCCTATACCGTACCGCGGGGGCTCCGCCCCCGCACCCCCGACCCAACTAATCGATCCACCCCAAAGGGGCATCTGCCTGCTCGCGTCGCTCCGCTCAATGCGCTCCTCTCGCTACGCTCGCAGGCATCTGCCTGCCTCCTTCCTTTATCAATATATGAGCCATACTAACAAATCTCCACCTTGCCAAATATATCACCTCCTTAGAAGAACACAATAGCGAGCATCTCTGCAAGACACACCAAGCAGGCAAGGGGTACCATGCAACTCTAGCATGCAGAAACATTCAACAAATCCAAGCAATGCTTGAATTTTTCAGAAGTAACAGCCTTAGTCAACATATCAGCAACATTCTCTTCAGTATGAACCTTCTCCAACTGAATATCACCAGAAGCAATCAATTCCCTGATCTTATGGAACCTCACATCAATATGCTTCGTCCTAGCATGATATACTTGATTCTTAGCCAAATGAATGGCACTCTGACTGTCACAATGTAATAGAACTCCACCTTGTTGAACACCCAACTCTCTAACCAATCCAGCAAGCCACACTGTTTCCTTTGCTGCTTCTGCTAAAGCAATGTACTCAGCTTCAGTTGTAGATAAAGCAACTATAGGCTGAGTAGTCGACCTCCAACAAATAGGCCCTCCACCAAAAGTAATAACATACCCAGTGGTAGATCTCCTATCATCCAAGTCCCCAGCATAGTCAGAATCCACATATCCTACAACAAAAGGATCCAATCGCTGATCTCCAAACACAATACCATGCCCCGTTGTACCCTTCAAATATCTGAAAATCCATTTGACTGCCTCCCACTGTTGTTTACCCGGCCTAGACATATACTTGCACACTTGACCAACAACATGAGTTAAATCAGGACGAGTACATACCATGGCATACATCAGACATCCAACAGCACTGGCATAAGGTATCTCCACCATATCCTGAGTCTCGACTTAGGGCACTGATCAGAAGACAGCTTGAAGTGGTTTGCCAATGGAGTGCTCACCGATTTTGCTTTATCCATCCCAAACCTCTGCAGCACCTTCTCCACATAACCTTTCTGAGATAACCACAACTTCTTTGATCCTCTATCTTTGTGAATCTCCATCCCAAGAATCTTATTCGCAGCCCCTAAATCCTTCATCTCAAATTCCAGACTCAAAAGGTTTTTCAGATCAACAATATCACGCATATTCTTAGCAGCAATAAGCATGTCATCAACGTAAAGTAACAGAAAAATATAAGAACCATCACCAAGGCTCTTAGTATAAACACAACAATCAAACTCACAACGCCTGTAGCCAATCTTCACCATATACGCATCAAATCGTATATTTCATTGCCTCGATGCTTGCTTCAAGCCATACAAGGATTTCTTCAACCTGCAAAATAAATGCTCCTTCCCCGGTTGAATGAAACCCTCTGGCTGCTGCATGTAAATAGGCTCCACAAGATCACCATGCAAGAAAGCAGTCTTCACATCCATCTGCTCCAAATGCAAATCCCGACTAGCCACCAATACAAGTATTGCCCTAAATGAAGTATGCCAGTCAATCCCCTTCTGCTGCGAGTATCCTTTGGCCACTAATCGAGCCTTGAACCTTTCCCCTCCTTTTTCTGTTACTGATGACTTCCTTGTGTAAATCCATCTGCATCCAATAGCCTTCTTCCCTTTTGGAAGAACATCCAGCTCCCATCTCTGATTCTTGTGCACATAATTCATCTCTTCTTCCATTGCAGCTTTCCACCTGTCTTTATTCTCACAAGAAACCGCTTCCTGAAAATTACAAGGATCCACACTAGTAACATTAAGAGCAAATGCTACTATATCCTCATAACCAAACCTGACTGGAGCTTGTATATTTGTACGTCTCACTCTATCTCGAGCTAACTTATAGCTCTCCGATGCATCAGTTGTGCCACCACCATCATGAATAATGTCATCAGGTGCAGAACTCGAACTCTCTCCTTTATCAGAAACTGCTTGAATGTGATCCAACTCCACCTCCACCTGCACCTTATCTTCACACGGCTGCAACATCGACTTCTCATCAAACACAACATCTCTACTGATCACCACCTTCTGCTCAACAGGATCCCAAAACTTGAATCCCTTCACACCTTTCTTATAGCCCAGAAAGATGCACTTCTTCGATTTCGCATCAAGTTTTGACCTCTCATCAGAAGGAATAAGAACATAAGCAGGACAACCAAAAATTTAAGATGATCAAAACAAACATCATTACTTGTCTATACTTCTTCTGCAACTTTGTCATCCAAAGATGCACGCGGTGATCTATTTATCAAGTAGCACGCCATATTTAAAGCCTCTGCCCAGAACTTCTTCGGCAGACCTGCATTCAGCCTCAAACATCTTGCCCTCTCATTCAGTGTTCTGTTCATCCTTTTAGCAACGCCATTCTGCTGTGGCGTTTTACGCACTGTAAAGTGCCTCTGAATCCCATGCTCCTCACAGAACTCCTGAAACTTCGTGTCCCTGTACTCAGTACCATTATCTGACCTCAAATACTTGATTTTTCTCCCAGTTTGATTTTCCGTCTCAGCCTTCCACAGCTTGAACTTAGCAAAGACTTCATTCTTATGCCTCATGAAATACACCCAAACCTTCTTCGAAAAATCATCAATAAAGGTCACATAATACAAGGAACCACCCATGGACGCTACTCTGACAGGTCCCCACACATCTGAATGTACATAGTCAAGAATTCCTTTTGTCTTCCGTTTCTTGGTCCCAAAACTGACTTTTGTCTGCTTGCCCAGAATACAAAACTTGCAAAAATCAAGCTTGCACGTTTTCACACCATGTAGAAGACCTCTTTTATGCAGCGCAGCCATACCACTCTCACTCATATGCCCAAGAAGCATATGCCACAGCTTCGTGCTATCATCACACGACTCAACAGAATGAGCTTCACCTACAACTGTATTCCCCAATAGCTTGTAGATATTTCCTGCTGTAATCTTCCCTTTCATCACAGTCAAAGCACCTTTAACTATCTTGATGGTTTCCCCATCTTCGTCAGCCTTCATCAGAAAACCATTCTTGTGCAGAGTACCCAAAGAAATCAAATTCTTTTTCAAATCAGGGATATGTCGAACATCACACAACGTCCTCAAGGTTCCATCATACATCTTGATTTTCACATCACCAATTCCAACAATATTACAGCATCGATCATCACCAAGAAAAACTGAACCCGAGTTACCTGGTTTATATGTTGTAAACCACTCTCTGTTGGGAGTTATGTGATAAGAACATCCAGAATCGAGAATCCAAGCATCAACATACTGTGCAGTCGAAATAGATAACATATCACCATCACTGCCATCCGAATTCTCATTCTGTACCATGTTGACAGACTTCAATGACCCATCATCAGTCTGTTTCTTCCACTTTGGACAATCCCGTTTCAAGTGCCCTCGTTCCTTGCACTTAAAACACGTAACTGATTTCTTCCCCTGCGATTTATCCCGCGACTTGGATCTAAAACTCTGATTTCCTGAATTATCCCTCACCTGCCTTCTTCCACGATCCTGGTTACCCTTAATATACAAACTATCACCAGATGACGATTCTCCAGATTTTTGTTTCCGCTGGTTGTGAGCCAGCAACGCTGAAGTAATCTCCTCAGTCTTGATCGTTTCTTTCCCATATGTAAGGGTAGTCACCATATGTTTTTAAGAAGGAGGTAACGAACACAACAAAATCATCGCCTTGTCTTCATCCTCAATCTTGACTTCGAGTGAAGCCAAATCTGTGATAAGTTGATTGAAGATATTCACGTGTTGCCCTAGATCGGACCCCTCTTGCATCTTCAGCCCGTATAACTTTTGCTTTAGATACAGTTTAGTCGTTAGGGTTTTCGACATAAACTGCGATTCCAGTTTCTTCCAGATCTCCTCCGCAGATTTGAGATGCATAACATGATACATAACTTCATCTGCAAGACACAACCGAATCGTCCCGGCCGCCCGTTCCTGCAGATCCTGCCAATCATCATTATTCATCCCCGTAGGCTTCTCTGTGCGCATCCCTTGCTGCGCCAATAGATCTTTCACCCTTGTCTGCCATAATCCGAAATTGCCATGACCATCAAACTTCGAAATCTCAAATTTTGATCCTCCCATCATCTCTGTCGCCCAATCAACCAGGCTCTAGATACCAATTGTTGTAAAATGATGACAATATGGCATACGAATTAAAGACAAGAAAATAAAGAACACAAGATTTACGTGGTTCGGCAATGTGCGTACGTCCACGGCGGAGCAGTCGATTTTATTATCTCAGTATCTCAAATACATCAATACATCATGTATTTATACTAAAACCCTACAAGGTATAAAATTCCTTAAATACCCTGTACCGTACCGCGGGGGCTCCGGCCCAACTAATCGATCTGCCCCAAAGGGGCATCTACCTGCCTCCTTCCTTTGTCAATATATGAGCCATACTAACAGAACTTGCTTTATGCAAAGCAAGTCAGTTTGTATATTTTACATTATGAAGTAGTTGACTCTGTTTTTGAAAAAAAAAAAACACACTTAGAATGCTTTTTTCAACTTTATTCTGGAGTTTTGTTAAATGTTGTGGCTATCAGGATCTGGTGCATGAATGTATGGTGTCAAGCTAGGACATTATTATTATTATTATTCAACACCAACAGGAGGATAATGCTTTCCCAACTGCCTTTGACTGCAGCTATACCAGGATAAGGATTTTCTAGTCTTTTTAACGCTTTCAGCCGTAGTGAATACCACATTTTGGTCACAATTAAAAAATTAATAGGGAAAACTGGTATTCTATTCCAAAGTTTTCCCTTCTGTGAATTCTATCTCAAAAAATTTTCATAAGTTAATTCTATCGTATATTTTGATTCTTTCCTCGAATTCTATCTCAAAAAATTTCTATTAGGTAATTCTATCATATATTTTAATTCTATAAGTTAATTTTATCCCGAATAGTTATCAGGGTTCAAAAATTATTGACTCGATCATTTTATTTCATGTGATTGTTGACATGTCATCCACGTAAATATTTATTTATATATTTTAGATTTTTCCAATTTTTAAAAATTCAATATGGTTGTCGACGTTATTTATTTTATTTTATTTTATCTACGTGCAATATTTTAATTGGAAAAATTAAAAAAAATAAGGTTTTTATTTATGAAAAAATTCAATGTGGTTGGCGACGTCTCATCCATGTAGATATTTATTTGTCTTTTTAAAATTTTTCAATTAAACTATTGCACGTAGATAAAATAAAATAAATAATGTCAACGACCAAAATAGATATTTATGATTGTCCTGTAATTTTATAGTGGATCAAAATTGTCGCCATTGAACTCAAAATCGGTCTTATTCAGTTGGTTCAACAGAGCCAATTTGGTGGCCGAGCTGTGGAGGATCCATACACACACCTCCGGATATTCGTGGAGGTGTGCGAGACTGTCAAACAAAACGGAATCAACCAGGATGTGATCCGTCTACGCCTGTTCTCCTTCTATTTTTTTAGTAGTATTAATCTGTGGTTTGCCATAGTCCATACTCCATTGACTAGCATTGATGAAGAGTTGGATTAGTAGGACCACTTAGTTTTAGCCTTTAGCTCTTGACTCTTGACTCTTGACTCTTAAATTCCGCGCTGATTATTACTTTAATTTAGGCTTTTTGCTTTTTCTCTTGACTCTTGACCCTCGAGTGAAGTATACTTCAAACAATATTATAATATCTACTCAAAACACAAAACAAATACCTCTACCCTATTTTCCAATAATTATGGAAACTTCTATACCCTTCAACTCATATAATATATGTTATATCCAATACTCGTTTCAGTTTTAGAGCCTGAGGGATGAATAAATCCCACATTTCAAGAAATCCGAACTTAACAAGCTGAAAGATAACTTCTTCGTATACTAAGAACAATTTCTAGAGAAGGGTGCAGAAAGCAACACTAAGAACAAGACGAATGTTACTGATCCATTCCTCCTGTGTGCAGTAATTCAGATTTAGATTCATGATTTCTAATAAACCCATGCACAATAAATTCCAACTTAATATACTTGATCCACCATTATTTCTAGATAATGATTCTATGTACATCTAGGCGAATCGGATGTCAAGAATTTATTCGTTTATCATAATGATCCATATGGGTGCCTAAAGAGATAGACACAATTACTTGCATGCATAAAATCGAATTTCATTATGAAAACATTAGTTAGTTTCTTGACGGGCGTTACATTTTCTTAGTACTTGTGCTCTTGTTTTTCACGAATATGATGATTTTTGTCGCACTCCCAAACCGGGCCTATGCGACAGACCCACATGCGAACAATGCACGCTAAGGGATTTAAACAATTAAAATGTTATGACAACAATGAAGTCGAAATAGCTTAGAAATTATTCGAGTTCAAACATAGATAATGAATTAAAAAGGCAGAAGCGATTTATGTGGAAATGAAATAATAAGCTTTTTAAATATGTATGAAGACATAGCTCACAGCTCATGTACCGGACAATTAACAAAATTCACGTAGAGCACGCTAGGAATAAATATATATTCAACTCAACAAGGACCCTAAGTTATCAAGAGAATAAGGATATGGGAGACGACATTCTGTTCACGCTCAATCGATACGTAAAAGGGGAGTTACAAATAAGACATGCCTTTAGATAAAAAATTCAAATGCCAACAATTAGTAAATTCTCAAATTAACTTTACAATTTTCAATATGACTTCACAATCATCTCCACGATCATCCCCTTCACCACAACGCCACTGCCACCTCGTCACCTGTTACCTGCATGTGGGGAAAACACACACAGGGGCTGAGTACTCCGCGTACCCAGTGTTCACAGTGCCCCGAAAATAGATTACATATATATATTATGGAAATGCACCGTATCACAGATGCATATCACAAGGGTTTTATTGAAATGAACTTGTGATTGCACAAAATAATTTACCTCACAAGGGCATGCCTACTCATTTTATGGCACCAACACAATCATCATCCCAACAAACACACCTCCAACAATTTCATCATATCACCATGTAATTCAAATATGGGGTAGGATGGGAGTGGCCACTCACCATCCACCCAGTAAGGGAATTCGAGTCCTTACTTGACCGATAGTCTTATTTACTATCCGGGCTAATGCATTAGACTTACAATACTACGGGGGTAGCTAATCCCCGATCCAGCACATCTCCAATATTAACCACATTCACCACCAACATCAACAACATCAATATCAATTGCAAAGGTGCCAAAACATTTTTACGGTGCTCCATAGTTTAAAAACAAAACATTTTTAATTTTGATTTGAAAACATTTGCAAAAATATTTTTGTAGGATAAAGTAGTGCCCACCTTGGTTTTGAAGAGGTGTTCGGTTCGCTTGGTTCTCCTAGGTGATGCTTCCTTTTGACAGTCACCAATACCTAGGTTGTTTAACATTTAATTACTAGGTGTGTTCATTTCACTTTAAAACATGTTATACATGTATAATCAACTTATCAAACCCATTTAACATGCTTCATTCATAAACTCATAATATTAACACTTAATCTTATTTATCATTATATACATGCTTGCATAATCATCATTTACTTTAACATGCTCAACAATTCAAGTATTCTCAATAATCATACATATTTCATAAACCTCTCGATCAATTATACTCATGTGTTCAATCATAACCTTTTTCTAGGGATAGTATAGTTTCAATTTAAAAACATGATAATGCCCTAGTTCTAATGTAAATGAGTGATCAATTACTAATGCAATATGTTTTAAAATCATTCTTAATTTTAGAAAATATGTTTATTAGATTTAGAAAGACATAAGAATGCAAGTACATGACTCTATTTGACTTAGTGAAATTTCCTAGTCATGTATCTAGAATGTGATGCTAATTTCAAAATGATGCCAAATGAAATGTGCAGAGAGTTTGGTATGAAATTTTGCATTCAAAAACTAGACCTTAAAATAAACATTCTCCAATTGACGGTTTGTGAAAATGATTTTTCGTTTGAAAGTTACGGGGTGGGGGA
>JAPKLW010002890.1:44146-59428 GCA_026898455.1 Plectranthus barbatus | reverse complement strand
AGGTCCATATGCGCAGCTATGGCAAGGAGTATCCGGATGGATTTGAGCATGGCTACGGGTGAAAAGGTTTCGTCATAGTCAATGCCCTCCTTTTGACTATAACCCTTTGCCACCAGCCTGGCTTTAAAAGCAGTGATCTTTCCATCCGCCTCTTTCTTTCTCTTGTATACCCATTTGCACCCTATGGCCCTAAAGCCATCCGGCAAATCAGTTTTCTGGTATACATCCATAGCAGTTATGGATTCAATTTCAGAATCCATGGTGACACGCCATTTTGCAACATCCTTGTCTTGCACTGCCTCTTCGTAAGTCAGTGGGTCAGAGACCTCATTTCCGTCTTCTAGGCTCAAGCCCGAAGACTCACCCACGAACATGTACCTTTCTGGCTAGAAAATAACTCTCCCACTACGACGAGGCATCAGTGCCGTGTCAGTAGTAGGTGTAGTGACCTGTGGTCCTGCACCTTGCACTGAAGAACGTGTCTGTGGTGTTGTGCCTCTCACAGGTGCACCCCCATCTACACGTTCCCCTTCCCTTGGAATTGCATTCTCGTTCTCAATTTCTTGAAGAACGATATCACTCCTTGACCTGTGATTACTCACATACTCGTCCTCCAAGAATCTAGCGTTGGTGCTAACAACGACCCTTTGACTCTCAGGACAGTAAAAGTAACCACCTTTCATTTGCCTGGGATACCCTATGAACAGCATCACTTTTGACCTGCTTTCTAACTTATAAGGTTCCTTCGACAGTACGTGTGCCGGACAGCCCCATACTCTAAACTTGCACAAACTAGGTTTGCGACCAAGGAAGAGCTCAGAAGGCGTTTTAGGAACTGATTTAGAAGGCACCACATTAAGCACGTAAGCTGTTGTTTCCAATGCGTAGCCCCAAAATGAAATTGGTAAGTTTGCATAACTCATCATTGATCTTACCATCTCTAGAAGAGTCCTATTTCTTCTTTCAGCTACACCGTTTTGCTGGGGAGTACCCGTTGCAGTCCACTGGGATGTAATCCTATTTTTTGAAAAATATTGCAGGAACTCGTTACCGAGGTATTCACCACCGCGGTCAGATCGCAGCGACTTGATAGATTTCCCGACCTTCTTTTCTACTTCAGCCTTGAACTCTTTGAATTTCTCAAAGCATTCAGACTTGTAGCGAAGCAGGTAAACGTATCCGTACCTTGAGTAGTCGTCAATGAAAGTGACGAAGTACTCGTACCCTCCACGAGCCTGCGTGGACATCGGTCCACATAAGTCAGAATGGATCAATTCCAACACTTCTTCTGCTCGAGACTGACTAGTCTTGAAAGGCCTAGTTGACATCTTGCCCTCGATGCAGGATTCGCATACTTGATAAGGTACAGCCCGGACTAGGTCCTATGTACCATCATATGCAAGTCTTTGAATCCGCTTCAAGCTGATGTGACCCAGTCTCAAGTGCCAGAGATATGTAAGATCCTCATCAGAAGAAGTAAGTTTTCTCTTTCTAGGATTATCAATTACAGATGAATTACATACAATATTTAAGTACATATTTGATCAAAGCAACATAGAGATTGTAAATCAACATACCATAATGGATAACATTGTTATTGCCAATGATAAAATCTTAAATAACAAATATCCATAAAAGTTGATGAAATTTGTCCTGCCGATAAACCACGGCCCACAAATAAACTCTCAAATGTACTTAATTCATCAAAACATAAAGAAAAGAAAACTCCATGAAGCTCCGTCATAAAACGTTGCCTTCATCCAGTTTGGTATCTCCTTGCCATCACTCACCAGCCTTGTCGGCACGGTCCCCTGCAAAGTACAAAAACATGATCAACAAGTAAGTGCTTACAGCTCTAGAAGAGCAACAACTAACTCTAATCATGCTTACAGTTATACATGCAAAATGGCATACCTTGTCTAGCTTTGTTGGCTTCACAATCTTTCCTCCAGTGTCCTTTCTTACCACACCTGAAGCACCTGTCCCTTTCAGTCGCCACCTTAGGCTTTTTCCTAGCCCCACCATCCTTCACAGGTGTTTTCTTGGCCCACTTCTTAATCCCTTTCTTCCGCTTCATACTTTTCGGTACAGTAGAGAGATTACCAGAAGTGGCCAAGGCAACCTTCTGAGGGTTCATGACCGATTCCGCTGCCATCAAGTCATTGAGCAACTCGTTAAGAGTATACTCTTTCTTGTTCATGACAACATTCATCCTAAAACTCTCAAAGGACTTGGGTAGAGAGTTCAGTATGATATCGACCTTAGCCTCAGCGTCGATACCTCCACCATGCACAGTTACCTCATCCATGAGGTGAGTCATGGTAACTACGTGCTCTCTCACTGAGGTGCCATCAGTCATTTTCTTACTCACAATTTCTCTCATGAGATTGAACCTGACGACTCTATCAGTTTCCCCATAGGTCGCCTCCAGACTTTGCATAATGTCATAGGCATCCCTATGGTGCTGATGCTGCTGCTGCAAGACTTTCGACATAGTGGTCATCATGTAGCACTTGACTACATTGTTCGATTTCTCCAACTTGTTATAAAAGTCTATATCCAGTTGACTGAATACAGCAGTTGGCACTTCGGGACGAAGTACTTGCAGAACGAACATATGTTCTTCTGCAATCAAGAGGTACTCGAGATTGCGCTTCCATTCCAGGAAGTTCGGACCAGTAGAGTGTTTTGTGCAAGAATATTGATGACATTAGACATAGACATATCTGAAACAATAAAGAATCTTAAATAAGAACATACATGTATAACTTCGAAAACAAATGCATTGAAAATCTTTTAATAAATCAAATACAAATGTTTTCCACTAATTGCCCAAGAGTTCCCACCGCAAGCTACACTCGTAGACGTTTACGATGTCACCCTCAACCAGAACTGCAAGTTTTAAGCCCCAATCCATTTAATTTCACTACCATGTCAGGATGCTTTTGACACTAGAAATTAATAATTAGTGAAAACCTTAGACCAAGCCATCTTTCAAGAACAGGGATGCAATTCCTGCATTATATTCTAAGATGCTTCTAAGCAATTAACCACAAATTTAACTCCGGCTAAAAGAGACAGTTTAGCATGGCACGTAACCATACCGCACAGCCCTTAAAGCTTTTGTTATCTATAATTTAAATCAATCCTAGAATACTTGTGAAAGAGATCTACGCAAGCTACACTCGTGGACGTTTACGCAAAACCCTCCCACTATTCACATGATTTAAATTGTTTGTCTAGAAATCCCAACAACCGTACCCATGTACCTCTAGGAACTAGCAAGCTACACTCGTAGACGTTTACTAGAACGAGAGATACACTTACAGCCTAGGACCGCTTTGTGGAGGTCTATTGATTTTAATTAAAAAATCTGCTTAGTATTTTCTTTTAAAAGGTTTCTTTATGCGCACAAATAATTTCTTTGTCATTATATTTTCCAAATTTTTGCATGTAATTAAACAAGCCCAAAAATTCCCAAAATATAATCCAACAAAAGAAATTAATCACTTAAGCATGCTTGAAAAGCTGTAAATAATAAAAGCGATAAATCATGCTTTTCCTATTATCTACACATGCTTAATTGCGCACATAAATAAATCACATATCATACGAGGACAATTAAGGCAAACAAAAATTCCTCTTGGCCCCAAAAATAGAAAAATTAAATTCTATCTATTACAATTTGAATTTTGAAATTAATTTGGATAATTCCAAATCTTCAAGGGCCTCCAAATCTTCAACCACCAAATCTTTTAGGATTTAGACCTTTGTGATCTGATGATTTACCCTAACCATAATGCAAACCCTAGGGTTTACACAGGATTGTACAAACCACCAAAAACACGAGCCACCGCGACGGGACAGCAGCAGCCGACGACGACCGCAGCCGCCGCCCGCCGTGCCCGCGCTGCCACGCGCGTGCGCAGGCCGCGTGCCGTGGGTGCTGCCCGCGCGCGCCGTGCGCGCGCCGCACGCCTACCCTACGCCGCGTGCCGTCGTCCGCCGTCGTCTCTGTCGGCTCCGTCTTCGTTCTTCGACCTCGACCCGTCCAAATTAAATTTGAAAAAATTACAGAAAAACTATTCTATTACAATTTTTTTTAAATCTACACTAATCACGGATTTTCTCGTGATTTTACAAAACAATTCAGCCCTACACGGATAAACCACCGCGGGCTGAATTAACGGGTTGCCACGAGGAACAAAAACCATCCACAATAAACAATAAATCCATACATGCATATTGAATTCAATTATAAACAACAGAGCCATAAATCAGAAACCTGGCTCTGATACCAATTGTAGGGTTTTTCCGTGAACCGAATCACCAAAACCAAACTGAACCGGATCGATTTATGGGTATTGCACATAATTCAATTTCACAAAACCCTAGCATGCTCCTATGAATTTAATAACCAGTATTGTGGATTGAGGGATTACCATTATTCCGTCGAGCTGTACCGATCTTTTGCGTTTGAATTCCAAAACTTCAATTCAACCACGCAATTCGATTTTACCTGCGGAAGTAGAAATTAGCAATCTAATTTCTAGATAAATTCGAAAATAAGAAAGAAGAAGAGAAGAAAATCTTGTTCTCCAGATCAGATCTTCAGGGATGTGTCCCAATGTTGTTCAGATCTACTACTGGTGAGGACTCCGTAGATCTGTATTCTGAGCAGGACCATAATCGAAATTCTCCTCATTTCTTCTCCAAAAACAGCGCCTCTCTCTCTCTCTAGGTTTAGTGTGTTTCAACTGTGTTACAACTTACGAGAGAGAGCTGTCTATTTATAGACCTAGGGTTGTAAACCCTAATGGGCCTTTTTGGGCTCAATTCAGCATATTTAATTTGGGCCAGTCCTGGGACCTAATGCAAATAATAAAATGGGCCTATAAATTAATTAATTTCCATGTCCACAACCCAGGACATAATTAATTAATTAATATTAATTCTTTTTCACCACAGAATTAATACTGACCTACCCCTTTATTACCACGTTATGAGAACGGGCTGCATTAATTGAGAATCCCCATATTTAAGGTTACCGGAAATCCATTAATTAATCGAAGCCTCTGACAAGCTCTAACTACAATTAATTAATATCTTATAATTCCTGAGTAGTACCACTCAAACCTTATTACTCGTACCTGAAATTAATCAGCCTGCAGGACTTTGGCACGATGAATGTTATTGAGCTCCTCAGGGAATGTCCCCATCCTATTACTCAGATATGATTACCTAAACCCAGTCTCAGGCGGTACTACACGAACTGCTGTTACCCAAGATGCGGATATACGAGCACGTTACTTAGGCTCTCCTCCATGGCAAGTCAAAGCAACAGTGAACCCGTGCAAACCCCTGAACCTTCGTTAGGGTTTGGACTCAATCAATATAACGAGATCTTGCATTCGCTGATGTTAGACAGACGAATACATCTCACTGCGGTCCAACAATACGCCACCTCTACGTACGAGCATGTCAAGTAACCAAGACAGACTACTTAATCCGATAATGTCGCAGCCATCCGGACAGACGTATCCTCTTACGCTGTCTCGGCTGTGATCAGGTTTATTTTTCACTAGGTCAAGTGATCATACTGTCTTCTGCGATCTACAACACGCCGTATGATCGTCCCTATCGGTGAGACAAGAGGATACCATTGTTCATACATGTAAGATTGTTAACAGATGGGAGAAATAAGCTGTTGTATACTCATTATAATAAATGCTTTCAGTATACAAAACCCATCACATACGGCGTGTTGTAGATCGCAGAAGACAGTATGATCACTTGACCTAGTGAGACATAAATATTATCAAAGTCGAGACAGCGTTGAGGGCACGTCTGTCCGGATGGCTGCAGCATAGTCGGAAGAAGTAATCTGTCTTGGTTACTTGATTTGTTGGTACACAAGGGTGACGTATTGATTGGACCACATTGAGATGTATTTGTCTGTCTGACATCAGCGAATACAAGATCTCGTTCTTGATTGATTCTAAACCCTAACGAAGGTTCAGGGGTATGCACGGGTTAACTGTTGATTTAATTTGCCATGGTGGAGAGCCTAAGTAACGTGCTCATATATCTGCATTTTGGGTAGCAGCAGTTCGTGTAGTGCAACTTGAGACTGAACTTAGGTAACCATATCCGAGTAATAGGATGGGGACATTCCCTGAGGAGCTCAATAATGTTCATCGTGCCAAAGTCCTGCAGGCTGATTAAGTTCAGGCACGAGTGATAAGGTTTGAGTAGTACTGCTCAGGAAAATAAGATATTAATTAATTGTAGATAGAGCTTGTCAGAAGCTCCGATTAATTAATGAATGTCTGGTAACCTTAAATATGGGGATTCTCAGATAAATGCAGCCCATTCTCATAACATGGTAATAAAGGGGTAGGTCAGTATTAATTCTGTGGTGAAAAAGAATTAATATTAATTAATTAATTGTGTCCTGGGTTGTGGACATGAGAATTAATTAATTCATAGGCCCACTTTATTATTTGCATTAGGTCCCAGGTCTGGCCCAATTAAATATGCTGAAAAAAGGCCCAGTAGCCCATTAGGGTTAAAACCCTAGGTCTATAAATAAACAGCTCTCTCTCTGAAACCGTAGCCACTTCAGAACATTCAAATCAGTTTGAAACCCGAGGGAGAGAGAGATAGAGAGAAGGGTGGCGCCTGTGTGTTTGGGAGACGGGGGAATTCGACTCCGGCCTACACATCACAGATCTATGGAATCCTCACCAGTAGCAGATCTGAGCAGCATTGGGATACAGATCTGAAGATCTGATCTGGAGAACAAGATTTCTTCCTTTCCGTTTTTCTTTATTTTGATTAAATCAAGAAATTAGTTTACTAATTTCTGTTTCCGCAGATTTAATTGAATCACATGGTTGAATTAAAGATTGGATATTCAAACGCGAAAGATCGGATCAGACTCTACGGATTAACGGTAATCTCTATATCCAAGCATTAAATTCGTAAGAGCATGCTAGGGTTTATGAATTGTTTGTCGTATTCAACATCCGTGATTGGTCCTGCTTATTTAGATTTGGTGATTCAGTTCACGGAAAATCCCTACACCATCTGCACTAGCAACTGCCCTAAAATCTGGATCACAATTAGTGATATGCGGCCTTGCATTATCTTGTTGTATGCTAATGTTTTTACTCAAAAAAGCCGGCCACTTAGACTTTATAGCTGGAAGAAGCTGGAATTATAAATGAATCATTAGTTGCATAACAACATAAGTAATCTGAAAATTACCAAAGCACACAACATGAATAATCTGAAAATTAGTTGCATAATTATTTTTTGATAAGATGTGCATTGCTGAAGTATATTTCAGACTTGCTTGCATTACAGGCTATATATTCTAGATTTCTTACCTTTTTAACTAAGCAATCTTTAATGACTTCTTTTGACATTGATTCAATATAGGTTTCAATTCCATAGTTCCAGCTGACCTTAATTTGTTGTTTCTCCTTGCTTTCACCTCCTTAGTAAATGTCCACGTACCTATTTTTCCATAAAAAAGAACACTCCCTTCTGCTGAAAATATAGGCCGACACACAGCACACACAAACATGACCTTTGGAATGAATTTCTTGCTCTTGCAATATCTATAGGGGTCTTCTTATCTATGTGTCATGTAGTATCGTTGCGTGTTCTTAGTTAAGTAGAACCATTTCTCATCTATATGAATAACATTATACATAGGCTTAAACTTAAGACACTTCAAAGCGTTAAGTGGCTTGTAAAATGAAACACAACCTTAACATCTTATTTGGAGCTATCAATTCGGGTTTGATTGCATTTGTGTGAACTCTAATCAGATTCTCTTTAACCCATCTACCCACAGTTGATTTAGAAATGTTGATGCTCTCAGCTAGGGATCTTATTGTGCCTTTTTTTTCTGAAAATTAACACTCTCAATTACCTCTTGGTTTACCTGCATTTTAGGCCATACTCTTGCTTTTCTTTTCTGCACAACTTTGATTACTTCAGTTCCTCTTGTTTCTTTATCTGCAGATTTCCATATCCTGGAAATGGTCATTTTGGACACATTGGATTTGGTGGCAGCTTCTGTGAGCTTCCCTTCTTTGGAGTGTTGTAGCAAGAAGTGAAAGATTTCTATCCTTACATTTTCTTCAACATCTTTATGTAATCCCATCTTTTTTTTTTTGAAAGATTAATGTAGTGTTTATTTAAGTGGAAAAGATGTTTAGATTTAAATTACCACCAAAATTTCATTTTGGTAGGAATTAGTGTTGAATTTCAGCAAAAGATGAAATCTGTTTGTAAATTCAAATGTAAAATTGTCCCTTTTTCATTTTCTATTTCTCTTTTTTTTAGTTAAATTGTTAATTATTTTTACTAATTGCACCATTAGCATCCCTTATTACTAAAAAATTGGTTACCGTGCCCGGTCAAATGAAGACAATTTGATCGGGACGGAGGGAACCTAAACCGGCCCGTCGAAATAAGGTTCCGGTTCTGGTTCGGAACCGTGAATCGACGGGTTGGTTCGGGCAGTTCAGGTTCCATTTGGCCACCTCTAATTACAATGCACACATCATCCCTCTTCCCAGTGGCCGTCGCAAAGTCATCACCCACCCCGGCGGATCCTGGGGGTTGCAGTCCCCGATCAAAAATTACCTCGTTCTGGCGGAATTCTCGGTCACGAAAAACTTCAACACGTTTTTTTTTGTTTTTCTGTTGAGGAAGAAAATATGGGTTTGTCTTTCTCTAAGACAAAATATCAACTTTTTAGCAAATATGTCGAAGACGGTCCCCACTTTATCATGCCCAAACTTTAATTAATTAATTTTAACTCTTTTTTATAATAATTAATTGAATTATTTGCTATACATTGTTACACATAATTGACCAAGTTGTATTTACTTTTATCACGTAATTTGCAGACTAATATGAAAAGTCAATTTATTCAATATATTATTCAATGACGCCTGTAAAAGATTCATACCTGACAATTAAATTTATGTCCACAATTTTGATTAAATATAACCCAATGAACTCGAAAATGTGTTTTTCGACATATATTTATAATACTTTATATGACGGATGAGCAATTGACAATGCAAACTATAGTTTTAATATAGGCAATGCAAACATTGAAGAATTGCATGAAGATTACGTGTGTATTGGAAGATGTATATTTGAATAATGTATATATTTTTATGTATGGAAATTAAATTAGTTGGTTGTCGTATTCATTCGCAATAAACAAATGCATGGCGTGACACAGTGGATCCATATCCAATTATGTGTGAAGATGTTGGGGGAGGACAAGGAAATAGGAAAGCATATCGACATCGATGGGACTTGTTCCCAACTATCATTTCTATTCAATGTATTTGCATTTTACATGTGCAATGGGGTTCCAACTCACAACTACAACTACAACTGAGATATATGTTAATCAGCTATTATTTGTTATGACCTCATTCGTCATGAGGTTAATAATTGTTTTGTTTTGATCCTAATATATACTTTTAATATTAATTTACAATTTAGAACGTCAATTTCAAGGTCCATCAAAAAGCTCTGTCATCAAGCTAGGCTTTTCTTTGAGGAGAGTCCATGAAAAATGTCCAACCTTGAAGCCAACATAAACACCATGATTTGTTGGAGGCTCTATACAGGGGCTCCATTGCCATATCCTTGGCAGAAATATATAAATTATCAATTCTTGATGTTAATGTTCGAATTTTGTGAGGTTTGAACAATAAGAATACTTAATAAAATGCAAGGGAAATGGTAAACAAGATAAATGTAGAAATTAGATTGTAAGTAGAATGTAAATGCTTAGTGCTTTTGTTAATGTATTTATTGCTGATTTCAATGTGTCATTGTACAATAAATGTGACCCTATTTTTAGGGAATGAATACAAATAAGAGACTCTAGACGAAAAGTCACAATTCTTCAGTCGAATTGGTATCTCGAACGGTTGCGTTCTTTCGATCGAGCTGATTCTATCTTTGTGTGGTTCGGCCCAGCGATCCGGCTTTTTACAATGTTCCAACTGGCCTGTTCGACCGGTATGCAGCTCGGTCAAAAGTAGTTTGGTCAAATGGCTGAGCTCCCGAGAAGTTCTTCTTGAACAAATATTCCACGCCTTGGGATTCATTTAATGAGTTTTCTTCTTTGATTGACTCCAAAATAGACTTGGTCATTTTTGGATCATCACATCTGACATGCAGGAGTTGACCTTAATTATAACTAGTATTGCTTCTCACACGATGCGTGGGAACATTAATTATTGGTATTAAAATAATACTCATTTGATATTTTATTTAAACCAAAATAATATTAATTTTAAAAATCTATTAACTATTAATTTCTATATAGTAATTGAAATACAATATAAAATGATCTATTATTTATGTAGCATATATAAAATGGGATGAATGCAGATTCAAAGGATCGTAGAGGCTCAACTACATCTCGTAGATTGTGTCTTATAATTTTTTGAAAAATATAACTAAAAAAAATTGGCTCGTGGGGCGTTGCCCTAACTATATGTAGCCTTCGCCCAAGTGAATAAGTGATATTATATTGATACCCATTTTATATATTTTTATTAATTTGTCAAATTTTATTTTATAATTTTTTTATTAGTGATAATATTCGTTATTCATATTCATATTCATAATGTCAATATAATGACAGATGATCTAAAATTTAATTATTTTGGTCATGATTAGAAACTAATAATCTTATCAGTATTTCAAGAGTTATAGTTATATGTTTAATTGAAAATTAGGTAAAAAAAATGAGTATTAATATTTTAATTTGCTTGTTTAGTTATAGTATTCAATATAACTAACCTAATTCTTTTTTTATCAATTAAATATAAATAATGAAAAACCTTTTCTATGCTCACTTTTCTAGGAAAAAAATGATATACGAAAATCTATAAATATTTAAATATAATGTATATTCATAAAATGAAATATACTTGATTTCATCAAATATGAGTTTTTGAGATTTAAAGAAATATGAATAACATTACATATTAGCTGCCTTATTTCCTTGTATTTATTTGTAAAGTTTCATATCAAAAGGAATAATATGAAATCGGATCCAATTTTCATATTTTTCAAAATAAAAATAGAAACATGCACTTTTATTTCAGTAAATAGCTTTGCTTTCTTTTTTGACAGTATTATCTTTCAAATCTTAATTTATCAAATTGTTTGTGACCACTTGAATGATATTTTGATTTTTAATCACATACTTTAATAATATTTATCTATTATTTAAATCTTAAAATAAAAAATTTGATGGTAGTTATTCATTACTTGACTACGATAAATTGACATAATTTAGATTTATTTCAAAGCAATTTTTTTAATAAACGAGTATATATTTTTTAAATTTTTCTACGTGAATATTATTTATTTAATTAATAAATATAATATCTGAATTGATTTGATACAATCTAATTGAAAATAATTAAATAGAAATAACATTTTGATACATTAATACATAATCGTACCAAATATATTAGATTAGTTAAAATAGAATTTTTTTAAATAAATAATTGACATTTACGATTAGTATCAACATTTATTCTAAACTTAATCATGATTCAGTTTTTTCATGAATATCATAATTTAATTTTGAATTGATACCCATTCAAGAAATAATTACAAACTTATAATAAAATAAATTTTATTTACACAAACATAATTATAAGTATGTATTGGAATATAATCTATTCTAAAATAATAAAGAAAAAAATTTTATTGACAGAGAAAAGTAAATAATTTGTACACAATTATTTTTTTAACTAATAAATATAATCTACTAATTCATATTTATTGAGATACGATCTATCTTTAATTGAATATTCACTGATATATAAACTTGTCATATATTAATTATAAATATCAATTATAGATTAAATCATAAATGTTAATGTAAATAAAGAAGTATATAATTATTATTTATAATTATAGAATGTTTCACTTATTAATTAATGAACTAACAAGTTAATTAATGAACAATTAATACAACTCAAATTTTCTTTATTTTACCTCCGGCCTTACTTTAATATATATATATATATAGATATAGATTATTAGCACACTTTTGTCCGCATCTCTTGAATACCCCAACACGTGTATATATATATATATATATATATATATATATATATATATACGGATGCGTTATAGTGGCAATCACCTTTTAGATGTGAAATAAGACCTAATTTGGATCATTGATTAATTGTATGAACGCACAAGATCATTTCTTTTTAAAAAATAATTCGAGTTAAAAATTTGCATATAAGGATATTAGTGTCTTTATACATTAAATTAAATATTCCCACATATTTTCCTACCGAATTTAATGGGATGTGGTTGCATGTTTGACAGTTTTTAAATTTTTAACCTAGCAACCACATTATTCCGTAATTAAAAAAGTTGCATTATTTTAAGATAAATGTTGCATTTTGTTGAAGAAAAAAGTTGCAAAATTTGGTGGGTTTCTTTTTTGCGACTAGAATTATATATGCATAATTTTTTTTCTTTAATTTCGTGGAATTTTATTTCTAAAATACTATATTTTAAAATTAACATCTACTTCCTTCCTAGTTTTATGGGATTGTATCTATAAATTATCGCATCTCAAAATTAATTTTCATTTTCTTCATGATTTCAAGTTTCAAGCAATTTTAAAAGTTAATAAATAAAAAAGTTGACTTATTTATCAATAAAAATACATTTTTTATACGATTTTAAGCATGCACAATCCTATAACTATTTATATATGAAAATGCAAATATACAAGCATAAAAAATGTATATTTCTACATAATAATAATTTTCGTTTACGTTGGAAAGAAGGAACTCTTTATGTAAATTTGTTGGTCCCAGATCAGAGTATGTACGATAAGCAACAGAAGTATTAAGACAGTTAAATGCACTCTAATTCGCGGGCAGTTCAGTTTCTGTTTAATTCGGTTTTTATGTGACAGTTTTAAAAACAACAGTTTGAGTTAATCAGCAGTTTAGGTTATCATTTTTACAGTGATAAACAGTTAACAGTTAAACGCTTCAACAGTTTTGGACAAGTGTTGAAGGTTTCAAGATATAATTGAAAACTGTAAAATATGTAAAGTAAGTAAAATTGTAAATGAGACAGGATATTTTATAGTGGTTCGGAGCCTTAATTCCTACGTCCACTCTTCGGATATCTGATCTGGAAACTCACTAAGTTATGAAGATACAGTCCTCATGATCTATAGCCAGTTGTTGTAGAGACCTCTGTCCACAACACAATGGATCACTCGCCCAGACAGTTGTACTTCACTCATTCTTCAGTTCCTGGAAGCGCGACAATTCCACGTAGTCTCTTCAGAACTGGCAGTCGTCGAAGATGGACTGAGGACAAACCTCCATTTTCCTTCTCCGATGGGTTGGATGGTTGAGTTCTTCCCAGAACGTACACTGGTTGGCAGTTGTCCGTAATAACCTTGTCTTCCTTCATAAGATTAGGTTGTTGTGTTCTTACTCAGAGAATAAGAACACCAAGAAAGTAGATTAAGTCAGCTGACTTAATCCTCGTGTACGCAAGGTCACACGGTGAATCACAATTGATTCTTTAAGCAATAAATGCCTCGTGTTCAATAAATGAACCACGGAGTTAATGCCTTCTTTCTTGAGAGCGTTTAATGTTTGAGCTTTAAATTCAGCAGAGTGACGGCAAGAATAAATGTGTCGAAGGTTCAAGGTTTTTATTGTCTCTGCTGATCCTGTTATTTATAGGTTGGAGACCAGAAAATAACCGGTAGAGACATTTTGAAGGATGTCCAATCATAGTCCATCCTTCTCTGAAAAGCTGCCTGCACCTCTGCTTTTCTGCGACACTGTCCTGCTTTTGCAAGGGCAATTTGTACTTGATGTGTCAGACACCGAACAACATTGTACGCCAGTCATAACTGAGTATATGTCTGTCTTTTATCATTGACTTCCTTAACGTTCTTCTGCGACTGATCGACATCTTGCTATGTACGCATTCCTTGACGCGAAATTGTCCTGGTCTGAAACTGTGAGCGCCTCTTGACAGTTTTTTTGTGAAAATTGTATTCACAGTTTTCTTGAGTATCCAAACCTTGACAGGAAAAACTGTCTGCGCAGTTTTTCGTAGCCGTTGCTCTGCTCTGTTTTCTTCATCCTTTATGATTGACAGTTTTATCGTCTGAATGTCTTCTTCTTCAAAACTGTTCCACAGTTTTGACAGTTCTCTTCTCCTAGACTATTAAAACTCGATCATCCTATATAAGGATTACATGAGGTAATAACTCTAAGGCCTAGACTTTGGTATATAGTTTTGACACATCAAAACATCAATTTGAGATGGGATTTCTACATCAACACCTAACAAAATTCGAATTAGTAGAGTACTACAACTATTATATTGTTCTACTACACATTTACATGCGTAAAATCTGCAATAATTCAAAATAGAGAAAGTTATGTAAATAATTAATATTAAAAAACTCTTTATGTGAATTCGAATTAGCAGAGTACTTCAACTATTATATCGTTATACTGCACATTTACAAGCGTAAAATCTGCAATAATTCAAAGTAGAAAAAACTTTGAAAAATAATTAATATCAAAAAACTCTTATGTAAATTCAAATTATCAGAGTACTGCAACTATTATATCGTTATACTGCACATTTACAACCATAAAATCGGCAATAATTCAAAATTAAAAATTTTTGAAAAATATTTAATATTAAAAAAATTTCAAAAAGAAGTCTGTAAGTTTCACCTTCTCGATTTTGTTGAAGTTCATCTTAAGGGTCTAATTCTTGACTCAAAACCTTTGTTGAAAACTCGGGCTGATGTAAAGTCGGAGATGGAAAAATCAGATGCTGGTGAGGGTTTGAAGAAAGCTCTGAGACGAAGGAGGAGCAGAATGATGAGGGTGGTGCTGCTGCTCCTCGCCGCAGGGTGCAAAGGCGTGAAGATTAGGGAAGAAATGGTAGAAACGCTTGTGTGTTGTTCATTCACGAGACTTAGGAGGGGAGAAAATGGAGATGTAGAAATGTTGGGAGTCTCACATAGGTTTTAGAATATGGAGATTATGATGGAGTAAAATTATGAATAAGTTATGGTAATATTCCAACTGCAGAATTTTTTTTTCTATAATACCCTCTTATTTGATTTAATATGGTAAATAAAATAATAAAAACTAAATATAGGATTTAATCAAAGCCTTTAAAATTAAAAAATCTATG
>JAPKLW010002890.1:21572-39146 GCA_026898455.1 Plectranthus barbatus | reverse complement strand
GAAGGCTCTTTACGGACTTCGCCAAGCTCCTCTTGCTTGGTACACTAGATTTCGCAGCTTTCTTGTAGATCTTGGTTTTTATTGCTGCTCTGCCGACACCTCACTATTCATCTTTGTCAAAGGCTCGGTTATTATATATCTTTTGGTGTATGTTGATGACATCATAGTTACTGGAAGTTCTCCCTCCGCTTTATCTGCTCTTCTTTCTCGCCTTCGTTGCGAATTCTCAACCAATGATCTTGGGAAATTGGGTTATTTTCTCGGTTTGGAAGTCTCATACAACTCCTCTGGTTTATTTCTGAGTCAGTACAAATATGCTCATGACATTCTATCTCGCGCTCAGCTTATTGACTCCAAGCCGGTTGCCACTCCGCTTGCTCCTGGTGCTTCTTTTACGGCTTCTGGTAGTACCTTTCACGATCCTTCTCTCTATCGCTCTTTGGTTGGCGCTCTACAATATCTAACTATCACTCGCCCTGACATAGCATACTCCGTAAACACGGTGAGTCAGTTTCAAAAGAGTCCAACGATCGAGCATTTTCAAGCCGTAAAGCGCATTCCGCTACGTCAAAGGGACAATTTCTTTTGGTCTATCTTTTCAGCCCGGTCCCTGTGAGCTTTTAGGTTACTCTGACGCGGATTGGGCACGTTGTATTGATACCAGACGCTCCACTTACGGCTATGTTATTTATCTCGGCCCCAACCTTGTCTCATGGAGCGCGAAAAAGCAACCGACAGTCTCTTGCTCAAGCACCGAATCAGAATATCGTGCTTTGGCAAATACTTCGGCCGAACTATCTTGGGTTCAAAATCTTCTTCGTGAGCTTAAATCTCCGCCAACATCCACTCCGATTCTGCTATGTGACAACAAGAGCGCCTTGTTTCTCACTCAAAACCCCATTTCGCACAAGCGTGCGAAACACATAGAAATAGATTGTCATTTTGTCCGAGAGCAGGTTCAATCTGGAAAACTTGTCACTCAGTTTATTCCGACTACCATGCAAGTGGCCGACGTTTTTACCAAAAGCCTCTCTCGTCCTACGTTTCAGTTTTTCCGATCCAAGCTTTGCGTCTGCAGCAATCCGACGCTACGCTTGCGGGGGGGTGTTGACAATATAAAAGATTTACGTGAAGATATCTCTGAAGATACACATTCCTAGTTTATAGATTTGTTTATACTTAGTTGTTGTATTTTCCCTACTTTTATGGTTGTAGTCGTATGTATAAATATCTCTTATTTACATAGAAATAAATGAGAAGAATATTTATCCTATCATAATAATAAGTGTACGAAAAATTCTAGATATGTGAAGATCAAAATTTCCTTAACTCAAAGACAAGAAAACTGCGAGATTTAAGACACAAATTACGCGTGTTTCACAACATGCGGCAACCATGTTAAAACAAACATTCCATTAATTCCCAGCTATTAATATTTCATCTCCCACACTATCACAATTTCAGTTACAGAGAAAACCAATGTACAAGTCGAAGCTGCAGCAACTTTGTCAGCAACACAAGTGGGCGCTGCCCTCCTACACATGCATCAAAGACGGCGATGATCACCGCCCGCAGTTCAAGGCCTCTGTGGTGGTCGACGGCGTCTCCTTCGACACTCCTACCGCCGCCAACTCTTCCAAACAAGCTCTTAATGATGCTGCTCGACTTGCCTTTCTCCATTTCACTTCTGACCAGAAGTATGTGAAGCTTTGTAAGAATCTTGATTTATGCATTTGTGCCTCTTCATTAATCTTTTGCATTTTCGTTTTTTTTTTTTTTTTTACTGCAACTGAGCTTGCATTCCAGACAGAGAGGAACTGACGTACAAGTCGAAGCTGCAAGATCTCTGTCAGAAGCAGAAGTGGGCGTTGCCGAAATACACATGCATCAGAGATGGCGCCGATCACTGCCCTCAGTTTAAGGCCTCTGTGGTGGTCCGTGGCATCGCCTTCGACACTCCGACTCCCTGCGGCTCCTCCAAACGAGCCCTTAACGAAGTTGCTCGAGTTGCCTTTCTCCATTTCACTTCTCGTATTGTTTTCTCTCTCCTCCATCTTTATTTTGCCATTTTCCCTTTATGGTGTTTTTCATGCTACTGCATTAGTTGGTTTTTCTTTTCTAGCTTATTAACATCTAACATTCTTCAATTCTCAAAACTTGTCATGGTGTTTGGAGAAATTTGTATAAATGGTTTCTATTGTTTTCCAGAGCCCTCAAATCAAAGAAGTGAAGAAGTAGAGAAGACAAATCATGGGAAAGAAGATGAGAGCTCCAAATCTTCCAAGCATGGTAAGAATCTTGCTTTTATATCAAGTCTTATATATTGATTCATATATTCTTGTCACTTTTATCATCTTGAAAATTTGAAATAAGCAAAATGCATGCTGGTTTAGATTTTGGGCTTATGTTGTGGGCAGATCTGCAAGAAGGGTTCAAGAACAAACTGATGATGTATGCACAGAGAAAGGGCCTCAAGAAACCATCATTTTCTACTGAGAGAAAGGGGCAGTGCTTCAAGGCCAGAGTTTCCATTGGTGAAGATTGGTTCACAACTTGTGATGAGCTCTGCGCTACTGCACAGGAAGCAGAGAACTCTGCTGCAGCCACTGCTTTGTTAGCCTTGTTAACTGATGCATTTCATGAGGTAATCTTCCTACCAATCACCTAATGATCTGGTTGTGTTGTCACTCATCTCGATTCTTTCCATGGCTGCTGCAAGAATGATCCTTGCTCCTACAAAACCCTCTTGAAAAAACTGGCAAGCAACGAAGGATTTTACCCCCCAACATACAAAACGATGAGATGTGATGGCTCAGTTTCCTCCACTGTGGAAGTTGAGGGAGAGGTTTTTGCAGGGGCTGCTGCTGTGACTGAGAAACTCGCTGAGCTCAACGCTGCCAAGGCTGCTTACACCGCGTTGATCGAACGTATATAACTCGCCATCACCTCAACTTCTCACAATATTCATTCCAACCTCAAAATCTGTCATTTTGATTCATTTTCTTTCAGGCAAGCTGTTCCAGCCATGCGATGAAGTCCTCAAACTTGCACGTCGTTTCGAGTCAGCCGGCATCTCTGATCCTCAAGAAACTGCCACAAAACATGGGGGTCAAGAATCTGTGTGGGGTGAAAATCAAGATGAAGAAGGTGGTGGTGAGAGTGACTGCTTGAAAAAGAGTGCAGAAATGAAGAGCTGCCACCTGGTATGCAACAGAGTGAGAGTGTTTACATGCATGCCAAACATGGCCTTGCCGGAGGGTATGGTTGTGCTGCCGGTCAGCGAGAACAGGTGGGCGGTGGTGGCCTTGGAGTTCCCCGCTGAGAAGGCAGTCTAGCCCTTGAAACAAAACCTCGTTTGGCTACTATGGTTATGTAATAAAATAAAACAGACATCTGCTTTAGCTGTGAACTTTTTTATAAAAAAAAATAGGAATATATATTGTAGGGCCAAAATTTTTTACAATATTTGCTAACTTTCTATTTATGCATACAAGATTTATTTAAAATAACGTGGCTTATCTAAGCCGTGCCTAAATTTCTAGTAATATTTATTTTATTTAAACTTTTTATTTATGATTTAAATTTAATTCTAATATTTGTTTGGATCAAATTATTTTTATGAACCCAATATATTCATTTCTCTGGCCCAAATATTATTTCTTTGACCCATTTTGTTTGGCCCAATCAGTTGTTTATTTACTTTGAGCCAATAATCTAAGTTTCATTTATTGTCCATTTAGTTAGGCCCAATTATCTAACAGTCTTCTTCTCAGAAATCAACCTGTCAAAAAGATAAGTATTTTTGGTAATTTTAGAGCCGATTTTTTCGTTTCAGTCCTCAAAGAGTAATTCGTTACAATTTTTTTTACCCATGATCCCCACTTTTTTCAATAATTTAATATTTTGCATTAATGACCGTTGAGTTCTAAAATTTCGAGGTATAAAAATAAAAGATATGAATTAAGATTTTGTACTAATTAAATTAATATAATATATATTAATTACATGAATATATTTTTCAAATCAATATACTAATAAAGTTAGAATAGAATATATTAATTGGATTAATATTTATTTAGTAATATATTAATAAATAGATTATTAAGAGTCCGTTTGGTTGGTGGGTTTCAGAACGAGGGAATGAAATTCAGTATTTTGGTAAAGGGTATGAGAATGAAAAAATGGGAATGATACCCAATACGTGAGAATTACCAAAACCCTTGGGGTCTTCTAGCAATTAACCCCAAGCCCGAAGGGGCTATTGTTGGGCCCAAATTTGATTAGGCTAAATCAGGTCATATGCCTAATACGATTGATGACAGCCAAGACGCAAAAGTCCACCACTGGAAGAAGGTTCTGGCCCAAAGGTCACATAACCTCCAGCAAGCCGCTCACAAGATCACGAACTACAAGCAAGGTCCAGGTCCCGGATCACACGACCCAAAACCACAGAGCTATAACTCACGACCTACCTTGAAGATCGGGAAGGCGCACACCAGACCGCACATAACTTGAAAGACCATTGAAGGCTCAAACCCAACTGCCCCCGAAAGAATCGGGACTACACCCGAGTTCCTCGCGTCACCCGCTGGGAAGGAACCAAACAAATAGGGATCCCACCGCGGATAACCAGAATAACCGTTAAGAAACCCTAGCAAACAAGCCTCCAAAAAGGACGCAGTCGCCCGCTCTTCAACCATGACTGCCGAAAAAGCCGGAACGATCTTCTAGGATTGTAACAACTCTTCTCGGACTATAAAATAGAAGCTGGTAGGTCATTTTTGGCACGTTTTTACCCCTATTACACTTGTAATCTTCAAAATTAACGAGTCACACTTCATTCTCCAAAATAAAATTGCATTATTTCATCGTTCTTTAGCTATTTTCCTCGTATTTTTATAAGTTCTAATGGTCCCTATCTCATCACAAATCGAACTTCAATAGTTATTGTTTTTATTATTGTTTATAATAATAATAATTATTATTATTATTATATATGTTATAATAAAATAAATAATTAAAAAATTAAAAATAAAAAGTGAGAACATGAGAAAACAAATAATTTATTAATTATAAGCAAAATGTAGGGGAAAAGAACTTATTAAACAATAGAGTGGATTAACTATTGAATTATGGATATATAGTGGATTTTATTGGTCAAGTTTCTTTATCAATTACGATCTTCACGAAACTGCCCAAAAGAAAATTAAAGGAATAGATGCACAACACGAACATATTTTCAATGATGGCTACAACAGCTTCATATTAAATTAAAATTGAAAAGATTCAACTTTAAAATTATCATCAATTTACGACAGTTAAATTACAATATCACAATTCACAAACATTTATGACCTATACATAGGATATAATAAATTTTTTGAATAAATGGATTTATTCATATAAATTCATAAGGAATATATAAAAAATATATGTATCTATGCATTCATGATTTATGTGTCATGAATCCGCCAACCCCCAACCCAACCACTTTAACCAAAATATTGAAGCTGTCACACAAAATTGAATTGAAAATGTATATTTCTATTCACACGAATATTAAATATTCGATCTACTTATTTTTTAAATATTTAAATAATTTGATCTACTACTGCGTTGAGGAAGGAGTTAATCTACTTCTTTTTATTTTTATTAATTCATATATGTAATTACATAAACAGTATAAATAATAATCTATAATAAAATTACACTAATATATAATATTGGTCAATTAAGATTAAATATATTTTCTGACAATTACTAAAAATATATATGCATAAGTTTATAGTTTTAATTAATTATATTATAATATTATAAAGTAAAATATCAGACGCTCGATGTGTGTAACGTGCATGTGGAAAGCTACTTATACAATAATTTAGTATACAGGGGCGGAGGCTGACTTGAAATTGGCTGGGCAAACCCCATCCCCCAACCCAAGGCTGGCTTCGCCAGTGACAATATGTGACTGAAGAAATAGTTTAAAGATGGAGTATCACATAAATTTAATGGCAAAAACTTGTGTGAAATGTGTATTTTTGTGAGATATTTTAAATGGAATGTGCATTCCAATTCAAATCAATTTTACACTGGGTGTATTTTTACTAAATAATGTATTCATAATGCATTTCGTTCAAAATATCTCACAAAGCACATATATCACAAGATCCCGTCAAATTTAATTTACTTGTGGTTTTTGTGGCTGGACTTTTTTTTAATCCAAAAAATAAAATGTATATTTTACAGCACTTCTACTCAAAACTCCAACCAGTAATAAAATTGCTAAATATTTTGCTATAAAAACTGCTAAATATCAAATAAAAAATAATAATGTTTTTTAAAAAATCAAAAATAAAAATTGATGGATATATATTGAGAGATTAGATGAGGTGAGAAAAAAAAATCCTCCCGTGAGAAAATGAGAAAGATACTTGATTATGTTTACCATGTTATTTGATTATTTTTATCATATTGCTTGAAATACTCATGTTACTTGCATGCCAACATGATAAACATAATCAGGTAACATGGTAAACTTAATCAACCTTTTATCATGTTGTGATAGATGAATTTTCAATTTCAAACATAAACATTATCATGCCCCGATTTAAAATAAGACATAAATCGAAGATGCACATCGGGTGCGAGACGTGCATTTGGGATAATGAATAAGAAGTAAAGATTATACAACTCAAGATGTAAATCAACACAAGTGTATCCCAAGCATTCAATAGAAGTGCATAATTGTGCCTCATCGAGAAATGATCTTGGCTTCCTGAGTAATGAAATAGCATATAGTTCAATGTATCATAACATCAAAAGATTATCAAAAGACTAACAAGAGATTAAGAGTTTAGCAGCGAAAAGTTACCAATGAAGTATGTATATGAAGATACACACTTCAACATTTAACTAATTCAAAAAGGAAGTCTTCAACTCCACATTTACTGCTACCTCGTACTCTGCTCCAAAGCTTCTTCTAACTTTTATATTTTAAAAATAATTCACAGGGCTAAGTACAAATTGTACTTAGTGAATACATGCCCAAAATTAATATATGTATAAATAATTGTGTCATGCCTTTACATCGGGTCGCTCATGAGTTTTTAAGTTTGATATCCTCCCATGACACCAAAATATTTTATGGGAATGAGCATGCTCTTTAATATCAATAAAACTATTTGCGATAAAAAAGTGACTGGGAGATGGCCTCCTACTACAGTCAAAATGCTAGTCCGGGTAAGACATGACTCCTAGCATGTCAACATCATAGTGCACTAACTCAAGATATCTCTTTCACTACCAGAGCGCGATCATTAAGGCTCGCACAACGCAGAGCCAACATCCACGTTGGATACATTTGATGTTCTTCTCTAAGTGAGCTTCCCCCACAGAGATGACAGATAGCAAACTCAAAATAGTAGGCAATGGCAAAATAGTAAAAGCAAAAACATCGTTCATTTCATGAATTGATTTTCTTTGAAAAAGAAAATATCATTTTGATTTTAGTTTAACCCACAATATAGGGGTAAGAAAGTCACCTTGAGTAGGTGTGGGTTGCTGCAAGTCGGTCTTATCCAATAACCTTTTCTTTATCATTTCTATAAAATAAGGAATCTGAATAAGTTCCCAAGGGTTACAGATTGAGATATCTATTAATCTGAAACATTAAAAGAATTCTAGACTCTTAATCATTCATGGACTTTTCAATTCTTGAGCCTCTAGATATTAGGGTATAAAAGAATAATTTATCGATTTGATTTGACGAACAAGGAAGCCAAACACTGATGAAATAACTTATGATTTAACGAGTGTTATTCAAGAAATGAAGTTCATCGTTCAATTAGATTGAACAAGTACAATATTCCTTTTATTGATCAAGAGTATAAGAACTCATCGAATGATTTCAAGTCATGTCAAGAGTGACGATCGAGAGGGATTTCAATATCGAATACAATCAATTTTGATAAGGCTTTGAGGTTAAAGTTCAACAAGTTCAATTAAACCATCGGTTTCAAGAAAAGTTTAGGTTATGAAAGATCAGATCAATCAATCGAAATTGGTTCGAATCAAATGGTTTTAGGGAGACCTAAAAAATAAGAAATGTTCTCTGTGTCGATTGATGTAGGAGATGTCGATCGGATAAAAGATAGGTTGGATCGATCGAAGAAAAAAAGTCGAACAATCAGGAAAGAAGGGTTGTGTCGATCGACATGACTATGTTGATCCGATAGGTGATGCTGACCGATATAGATGCATCAACCAGAACATAAACATATCGATCGATGTAGAATAAATAATTCAAAATCAATTTATGTTGACCGAAATGAAGGACGTCGATCGATATGAAGTATGTCGACCGATGTGGATGCATGTCGATCGAAACAAGTGATCAACGTACGAGAAATCAAACAAAGGGTCCATGTCGATCGACCTATTTCACGTAGACTGACACACCCATTTCGATCGACACAGAAGTGTGTGACCGAAACAGAGAGTAGTTCTCTCTTCGGCGTGAAAATAGAGTTTTAGCTCAAACAGTTATCCAAACTCGTCCAATCGATTCCCGACAATACCAAATGATTTCTAAACATATATATCAAGTCTAGGCATGATTCTAAGCATATTAAATATAAAAAAAATAGTAAAACCAAAGTAGATGCTCAACATTTAACATGGATCAAAAAATCTCAAAATTGATCCAACTGATCACAAACTCAACCTTCGCTATCTTATGGTTTCAAAGCTCAATGATCAACATGCTAGACATGCATACGTACTTATGAACTTAAGAACAAGCCTAGATAATAACATTACAACCTAGGGAAAAACTTGTAAACGTGCTCAAACTTAAAAAATAACTAGGTATGAACTTGGTTTATGCCTCCTTGACGAGAATGGGACCTCGTAAGCTCGATTACCACTTGATTCACCTGGTTTCCACTTATAAAACACGGATAATGGAGAAAATGGGATTGGAAATAGAAAGAATAGGGTATAAGAATCTTAGAAATGTTATTTTTTCAAAATTCACTTCGCCGGAGCTTCGCTGGAGTAAGTCGCCGGAAAATTGTTGGAGAGTGTTGAAATGGTGAAAGAGTGATGGAAGTTATTTATAGAATGTGAAGAAGGGGTAGAGTGATGGGAGTTATTTATAAGAATCTTAGAAATGTTATTTTTACCTCAAAATTCACTTCGTCGGAGCTTCGCTGAAGTAAGTCACCGGAAAATTGTTGGAGAGTGTTGAGATGGTGAAAGAGTAGGAAGGAAGAGCGATGAGAGTTATTTATAGAATGTGAAGGAGGGGTAGAGTAGTAATTGACCAAAAAGTCCAAAAGTAAATATAGTTGTCTTTCGATTGTCCCATCGATCACTTTGACGTCAACTCACGTCATTACTACTTTTCTTCGCGTCATTTCTACGGGATTTCATCGGTCTACGAAATTTATCAATTGATATTATCTCAAGACGAAATGTTGGGTTGTGCATAAATTTATCGACCTTCAGTTTGATATCTTAATTGACCAATACATTTCTTTATAATAAAATCATATTTAATAAGGTGAAAGGAGATCAAATAATTAACAGATAAATTCTAATTCGATTGATTACGAAAAATACCGAATGATTAAATAAAAATTTTATTTTCAAAATTCTCGAAAATTAAATAATTTCGCAAGGGGTTTAATGTTATTCATTTCAATAAGGATAAGGGTAATTAATAAATCAATTAAAGCATTAGTCTCTCTAATTTTGCCATTGACACTTCTGATTGTTTGGCGGCGGTCCGTATTGACTTTTAACACACACTAGTATGGCACCCGCGCCGATGCGCGGGACAATTAATTAATTTTTTTGTAATAATATGTTTACTTATATTTATATAAAAACATGCAGATTTAAAAAAAAAAATAATGTAAGATAACATATGTGCATAAATATATAATATATTTTATACATTCTGAAATACTTCATTATGTACAATATTAGCAGTACATGAAATGCTAAGATTATCATCATCGTTTGCTAGTATTATTTTACAATGTTAAATTTGATTTGATATTTTATTTATAGGCAAACAATATAGATATTTAAAACACGTCAACCATAAAACTATATGATAGTATATATAATTTATTTATATAGTATATATATATATATATATATTTATATGTTTTTTTTTAAAAAAAAAAAAAATTGGGGTATAATATTCAAATGGGAAGAAGTCTTTAAATGCGACTCGAACATATGTCAATTGAACATAGATAAAGCGCTTAACTACTTGCGTCCTAGATCGAGATATAATGAGTTTTACTCCATATAATTTATAATTTCTAATGCTAAAAAATTAATATTATTTTTTATTGTGTGAGAACTTTAGATTTTCAACTTCTTACTTTTCTTTCTCTTTCCCTCTTCAAAGGAAATTTCATAATTTATGTATCATAAAGATTGTTTGTGTTGGGAAAATTATCTAAGTTTCCCTTCTCCAGTTGATAGCTTAGATCTTTGATTTGGTGTTTAAGTGTTTTGGTGGATCAAATCCTAAGTCCAACCAGCGTCAGTTTGTCTCTAGAATAGCTCTAGTCTCAAATGTAAAGTCCTGTTTAGGTCTTTTGAGTTGTAAGTCGTAGCTGATCAAGACTCATGCTGGCTACTGTTCACCAGCATGAGATGTGCTTACCAGTTGAGAGAAGTTTCACCAGCAAAAGCGACTGACAAAGACTCATGCTGACACTGTTCATCAGCATGGAGTAGAGCTATTGACTGGTTACTGTTCACCAGTTGGAAGGATTTCACCAGCAGGAGGCTGACAAATCCTACCAGCAGAATACGTGTTCTGGCTGACACTATTCACCAGCGGTGAAGCCACCAGTCATGGGAGATTCCAAGAGTTAACATCAGACATATTGGTAGACTTAGATTGTGCAAGCGTAAGTCACCAGCAGAGACTGCCAGCACAAGATCACCAGAATGATCTACCAGTCGGATGTTACCAGCAGAATTCAAGATTCACTCTCCCAGTATCTTAGAGACAAAAAGAAGATTCGTCTGAGGAATATACTGACAAAGTATGACTTTAAGGGAGGATACCTTAAAGTCTATCAGTTCAAGACACCAGTTGCGATTCCTCGTACTGACGAAATAATGCCGTTCTGACACAAAGAGGTCTGTGTCAGAAAAAGCAGACACAGGTATGGCGTTTTCCTGAAATACCTACCTGCCGCCGTCTGAAGTACATCCGAGGACAGAGACCCATTCCGGATGTGTCCAAACGGCTAGAAATTTGAATGGGATCCTGCGTCTATAAATAGGTCGGAGCTACCAACATTTAAGACGCTTGCACACTGGCTTACACGCTTGCATCCTGAACATTCAATACTCTCCAACTACCGAAAGAACGAACATTCATTGCAAGCAAGCAAGCATCTTTCGAGGCTTTCTTTAAAGCTTTTCCGTGTGTTGATATCTTTCAAACACGAGACTTCAAGCTTCCTGCTTGTAAGTTTAGACCTCACTTGGTGTTCTTTCTCTTTCTGAGGAAGAACATAGCAGCTCTAGAGCCAGCCAGCTCTTGAGTTATTACGGGCAGTTTGCCGTAGAGGATTTACGTTCTTGGGAGAACTCAACACCCAACCAGTCGGAGGAGGAGGTTGAAGTGACGTGCTCGCACTCCATCCATCTGACGAGAGCTGAAGAAGGACAAGGACCGGGAGCGGTTGATCCAGTGGACTGGTAGACGAGGCATCTACCAGCTGGAGATAGATCGTAGGAACTTTGTACCTGATTGCTCTTATAGTGAATTTCCAGTGAGTCGACTGGAGAGTGGACGTAGATCAGTTGATCGAACCACTATAAAAATCCTTTTGTCTTTATCAGCTTTCTGCATTTTCATACTGATTTGAAACCCAGCACTCAAGTGCTGGTGTATATCTGAAAACTGATATAACTGTGCAAACAAGGCTAAGATATTCTAAGTCTTGAGCTACCAGCTGACCAGCCAGTCGCCAGTCAGCTGAGTACTCATAGTGCCAGTTGACTTACCAGCTGACAAGGTCCCAGTCAGCTGAGTAACCAGCAGAGTGCAAGAAACGAACTAACACATTTTCCGCTGCCAAGTTATACCCTGATAAACCGGGACCAACAGTTTGTTACATTATTAGATAGTTATTTAACTACGTGTATTAATGCATGCATTAGAGATATTAAATTTGAATCTATTATTGTTTGACATGCAATTTGATTTACTACTTAAATTTTTACATTCAATCTCTTGTCAGCTCTTTTATGTTTCATTTATATTAAGATATCACACTATTGCGAAGATTTTTATGCTCCATTTATAGTAGTTATGATGTCTAAACAAACCTCTTAATAATGTTGAGTTTTATACTATATTATTTTGTCATTGGTAGTACATACCATATACGGATTCGTTCCATCATCATACTATTTTCGTATTTGTGAGTACAAATTTTTAAGCCAAAATAACTTCACCATATGTACTTCTCAGTACGAAGCCCATGTTTCATTTTTTGAAAAGAAAATATCAATGTTATATTCCAATCCTTATACTTTCGACTTCATTCATTTCTTATTCTCACCATTTTTTACGTAACTATAGGTTTATTTCCCTCCTGCACCTTATTCATTCATTGATTGCACATTTTAGAAATAATATGTTTTAACATTGAAATAAATATTTTCAAATTCACACGCATTTCAAAATTTTCAACGCAACAAAAAAGGAGGTATATCACAATAATTTTCCAATTTTTTTTTAAAATAGTTACTTTAATTAATTATTTTCAAACAGGAAGAGACTAACAACCTAACTTGGGAGCCAATAATTATACAATAAAATAAGGTGTGTTATGTTATTTCAATATTCACACGACACACTATTTAAATTAGATTTACTTTACAATCTCTCTTAATCAAATTTTCTTTAGTTGGTTGTCCTTTGGCAAATAATTAATTTTAAAATAAGAACTAAATGATTAGTTTGGAAAAAAAAATCGAACTAAAAATTTGTTTGCGATAAAAAATGAAAATAATTAATATTTTTTCGTTAGACTTTACACTTATTTATCCAAATAATAGTAAAAATAAATGAATATTATACATCTAACATTTATTTAATTATATATTTATTCTACTTGTTAATTAAGCATATATTAATATAATATTAGGATAAATGCTTAAAATTGTACTTCCTAAATATATATGAGATATTAAATTTAATAATTAAAAAATAATTTCTTTATATTGTTATTATTAACTTTTATTAATTAATCAAATATAACAATTACTCACGTTTTATAAAGTAGAAAATATTTTGATAATTTACAAACATCTATAATAATTTGTTAAAATAAAATAACATCTTATAAATACTTTGCTACTCCATTAATCTTAATGAGAATTTATTTTATTGTTTGCGATGGAAGAATAATGTTGTTATTTATGTAGAAATTGAGATATATTTATAGTACTATATATATAAATATGGTAGTTACATATATACCTTGTAATATATTTTTTGATTGAAATACAAAATATTTATTCATTAATTATAATATTAATGATTTGTTTTAATATAGAGGATTATATGTTCTATACAACATGCATTTGTTAAGCATTAGATTCAAATAATCTCTCGTAATTGACTTCTCTAAGATACATTTGGACAAATTATAAACTTTATTTTGTAAATAAATAAGTAAAAGATTAGTCGAGCCACATTCTAAAAAAATAACAGAAAATAGTATTAGCTAATTTCAATTATATTTAAGATCAATAATATATTATTACATTTAAGGTATTCATTGAGTAAATATGAACTATAAAATATGTAAATCAACTATCACAATTGTAGGTTATACGATATTCTTACTATATACAACATAATGGAAGTATTCATCTCTAAAGAAAAATAAATATATATCAATATATTTATACAAATAACTGCTATTGAAAATGTTATACATATCTCGTCAATAACTAAAGCAAACATATGGTGATAGTTTTTACTTAAATAATATTATAGCAATAATTTCTACAACATTATTGCAATGAAATAGATTGTGGTTCATGCATAAACCCGTTGATTGCCTCTTCATTGTTGGACAAAATCGTCTATGATGCAGGAACTATCTAAAAGAGTGTCTGCTCCACCATGGCCACCAGATTTGAGCCAACAATGACAGTCGTAGCTCCGTTTCTGAATCTCAAGTTAAAGCAAAATAATATGATAGATAATAATAACAAAAGAAAGCTCAAGTAAACAAAGGAGCACAATTAAATTTGGAGATGGAGAATGAAGAGATTGTAAAAAAATATATTCATATTTATAGAGTCAAAATAATCACAAAAGGATCTAAAATTAATTATTTTGACCATGATTTGAGGGTTGTATTTAATTTGATTACCAATTTGGGTCAAAATCTTAGCTAATTTATTTTAATTTTCTTTGTTTCAAAATATAAACATACAAAATTATAACCGATTTCTTGCCATGTTGATTGAATCATTTCATGATAACATTTATTACCATGCAAGATTAATTGTATTAATTAGTTTCTATATCTTCTTGTGATTATTTAGAAAGTTTTATTTAGGAAGGATATGAATATTTATATTACAATATTTTAGACCATTATTTTTAACCCTAAATTTGACAATATAAATATATTAAATTTGAAATTATGTATTTTATAGTGGCAGAATAAATTATTTTTATTGTTGAAATCAAGTGTAATATATTAATGGGTTATCGAATAATTAAAGATTGAGATTAATTAAAATATTATGGATACAAATTTAAAAAAAAATTATCAGAATGATTTTTTTTACCCTAATATGCATTGTATTATGATATTTTAGATTACCTTTTTTAACTTCAAATCTAATTAACTAAATATAATTGAATTCAAAACATAACTATAACGGCAAATCAATTGATTTTGGAATATTATTGGCCGAATAAGTGCATTATTAATAAATAGATATTTTCTTGTTATTTATGAAAACTTTCTACAATCAACGTGGATTATTGAACTTAAATTTCTTATAAATTTATTTGGTAAGATTATTTCCTTAATTAATAAAATATATATTCAATCTTCATTTATATTTGGAATATTATTGAAATTGTTGTATCATTAATCAACTATGAAGTTAAATTAATGAACAATTAATGCAACTGAAAATTTTCATTTATTGACTTCGGTATTGTTTTAATATATATATAGATTAGTATTAGATTTAATGTTTCCTAAATTTTATCTTAACCCTTTAAATTCATGAAAAACTTAACAATGTTAGCATCTAAATAGATCACGTTTATTATGTCCTAAAATTTGTAAAACAGTTAGACAATAACTTATAATATAAAGGGTTAATTGCAATTTAATTCCTAACGTTTGCTTATTTTTGCAAAAATAACCTAACGTTTATAAAACTGCAATTTAATTCCTAAGGTTTATCTATTTTTACAATTTAATTCCTAACATTTCAAACCCGCAATTTAATTCCTATCATTACTCCATTTTCGCAATTTAATTCCCAACATTTACAAATTTCCATTTCAATTCCTAAAATTTATTAAATTACATTTTAAATACTAACAATTATCTATTTTTAAAATACAACTAGAAAATAACCAAGCACCTCACATATATTACTAATATATTTTCTTAATTTCTTACAAAAATCATTAGTTCTTAAAATTTGTTCAATTTTAATTTAATTTCTAATAAATGTATATTTTTTTATAATTTATCTCATAATATTAAAAATTAAAATATAAAATTATTAATAGTTTTTTTTTTTTTAAAAATGGGCTTTTATAATTGAAGATTAAGTTGTTTTTACAAAAATAGATTAATATTAGGAAATAAATTACGAAAAATAATTAAGACTTATAATGTAATTTTATATCTTGACTTCTAATAATTATGAGCTAAATTATAAATAATAGGAAATTACTAGAAATAAAAATATAAAACGTTATGAAATGATTCTCTATTTTGGAAAAAAAAAATATATATATATTAGGACTTAAAATATAATTTTATAAATCTTAAGTTAATTTTAAATTAAATAGTAAAAAAAAACTTTCGTAGTTAAAACGTGATTTTATATATATTAGGGAGTAAAACATATTTTTTAAATGTTGGGAATTAAAATGCAAGCCTTGTATATGTTGGACATTAAATTGCTAAAATGAATAAACATTAGGAATTAAATTGCATGTTTGGAACATAAGGAATTAAATTGCAAAAATAAACAAACGTTAGTAATTAAATTGGAATTTTGTAAACGTTAGGTTATTTTTGCAAAAACCAGCAAACATTGGGAATTAAATTGCAATTAGCCCTAATATAAATATATAAGTTAAAATATACTCCCTCCGTCCCGGCTAAATTGTCCCGGTGACTTTGGGCACAATAACCAAGGAGTGTGAGTGTAAAGTAAGTTGAGTGGAATTAATATTTTATTGTTGAGTGTGAAAAAATTGTCTTTTTAAGTAATGAGACAATTGAGGTGGGACGGACGAAAAAGGAAAGTGGGACAATTGAGGTGGGACGGAGGGAGTATAATTTTTACACATTAAAATCTTGCATCATTTCATGAATACTGAATCTTGGTCGTACAAAATTGTTGCACATATATATTTGCAACTAAGCATCTACCTATCCTATAGATCAGTTTAGAAAAAGAAACACAATTGCATTAGTTATGATATTATAGACTATACAATATAGGATAGAGTTGTCCCTATATACTTGTTAAACGCTTTATTATTTATGATCAATTATTATGAATTCGAGTAATTTTGAGAACATTTTTTTTTAAATGTAAATGTTAAATCAATAAATTAATTTACAATTTATTCATTATGATAAGTATATATATTGGTATTATTTTATGTTTCTTAGATTATCTCTAACAATGACATCTCACAACACAGTCTAACAATAAAATAATAATTTTTTTCTCATCCACCTACACTGCTACACAACCCACAACCCAACTCAATTTCACTCACAACAATGACATTCACCCAACCTAAAATTTATTTTATTTTCATATTTATACTTCAATATATATTATTTATAATATTTTTTATTAATTTTTAATTATATATATTTATATATAACTATATAATTATAATACATACACTTAAAAAGTTAATATTTGAATCAATAATAAAATATAAACTACAAAATACTAGAGTAAAAAGAAGTTTTTGTTATGAATGAAAATGTATCAGTATTAGATTCATTTTATAGAGAAAAAAAACTTATGAATTTTGGTATAAATTTTTAATTTTTTAATAATTATTTTGTAAATTTATCTAAAAAATACGAGTATTCAATCACATGCTACCAAGTGGCAGCATATACATTGATGACACTATGGATTGCTATTCCTATTCTTATCCACCGGTAAGCGTTAATGTAAAAAAATACTATGTGGCAATTTTATATTTATAGTGATGAGTTTTAACTATTATTATTACTGTTGTGGAATCAGAGATATGCGGAAGCGTTTGGATCGAGTTTAATT
>JAPKLW010002890.1:0-21562 GCA_026898455.1 Plectranthus barbatus | reverse complement strand
TGAGCCAAAATGTCAAAAAAGGTGGTGGTACCTTTTTGACTAACAATTACTAATGTGATATTGTCAAATCACATCAATTCGTATCCACTGCGGTAGGCGAGTGTTTCTGGTATTAGTATATAATAATAGTATAGGTATCGTGTTCGACTACAAAATCAATATATGGAGTAAATATAAATAGCATGGAGTTGTTATCCCAAAGGAGAGGGAGGAGATTATTTGTTTAAATGGAGAAAAATGGGAGTGATGGTGTTGTTTTGGAAGTGAATGGGAAGATATTTGAGGTGGCTGAAGTTGATCCTTCAACTACTTTGCTCCATTTCTTGCGTTCAGCAACTCCTTTCAAGAGCGTCAAGCTTGCCTGCGGCGAAGGTTCCTCTCTCTCTCTCTCTCATCTTTATTATCTGCACACGTTCGTTGATTTTTTCTTGACGGAATGGTTTCTCTTCAGGTGGTTGTGGGGCATGTATCGTCCTGCTTTCCAGGTATGATCCCAAGCTCAAGCAGTGGGAGAGTTACAGCGTGAGTTCTTGCCTCACGCTGCTCTGCAGCGTCAATGGCTGCTCCATCACCACAAGTGAAGGCCTTGGAAACACCAGAGATGGTTTCCACCCCATCCATCAGAGATTTGCCGGATTCCATGCATCTCAATGCGGCTTCTGCACTCCCGGAATGTGCATCTCTCTTTTCTCAGCACTCGCCGGCGCCGAGAAGAGGCATCATCCTCAAGCTGCCCCGGGATTCTCCAACCTCACTGTTTCTGAAGCTGAGAGGGCTATAGCAGGAAATCTATGTCGATGCACTGGCTATCGCCCCATTGCTGATGCCTGCAAGAGTTTTGCAGCAGATGTTGATTTGGAAGATCTGGGGTTGAATTCTTTTTGGAGAGATGGTGACTCCAAGGAAGTCAGATCAAGAAAGCTACCGTCTTACAATCCAAAATATCATGTTTGTCCGTACACTGAAGTATTGAAAGATGAATGCGAGACAACCAGGATCTTGAATTCTGAGAAACATTCTTGGTCTACTCCAGTCACTGTTGACGAGCTTCGAAGCTTGTTGCATTCGGATATGGCCGGAGATGGTGATCGTGTCAAGTTAGTTGTTGGGAACACGGGCACCGGCTATTACAAAGAAACAGAGAAGTACGATAAGTACATAGATATTAGGCACATACCCGAGCTGTCAGAGGCTAAAAAGGATAAGACAGGGATTGTGTTTGGAGCAGCTTTATCAATTTCTAAAGTTATATCGTATTTGAAGGAAGAGAGTGAAGACAGCATAGGTTCATGTAGATTGATTCTTGGAAAAATTGCTGACCATATGGAGAAGATCGCTTCTGGTTTCATCCGAAACTCAGCTAGTATAGGAGGCAATCTGGTCATGGCTCAGAGGAAGTTTTTTCCTTCGGACATCGCCACATTATTGCTTGCTGTGGGTTCTACTGTCTGCATTTTGACAGATCATGAGCAAGAAAGCCTTTCTTTTGAAGACTTCTTGTATGGACCACCTCTTGACCCCAAACATGTTCTTTTGTGTATCCACATTCCATTTCTCGAACCAGCGAGGAATGATTCGAGATTGATTTTTGAGACCTACCGGGCTGCACCTCGACCTCTTGGGAATGCTTTGCCATACATGAATGCTGCTTTCTTGGCCGATATTAGTTGCAGCAGAAATGGAAATGTAGTGAACCAAGTTCGGTTGGTGTTTGGCGCGTATGGGACAAAGCATGCGTTAAGGGCAAAGAAAGTGGAGCAATATCTTGCAGGGAAGACACTGAGTGCAAGAGTATTGGATGAAGCAATTAGATTGCTAGAAAATGCTGTGATACCTGAAGATGGAACCTCACATCCAGCTTACAGGACTAGCTTAGCAGTTGGTTTCTTGTTTTCGTTTCTTATTGCATTCGTTGATGCTGGCTCTGGTGCACAGATGGAGAGTTTGAACGAAGTAGAAGCTAAAAGCAACAATAAACCAAATGGAAATACAATAAGCAAATTGCCTTTGTTGTCATCTGCAAAACAGTTTGTGGAATCTAGCAGAAACTACTATCCTGTGGGTGAACCAATGCAAAAATCCGGTGCAGCCATCCAAGCTTCCGGTCTGTGCTGTCGTTTTCAGTTTCCATCATAGTTTCCGGCTTGAGAATGCCTGTCCAGTGCAATGTGCTTATCTCATCTCACTGTCTGTAGGTGAAGCTGTGTTTGTTGATGACATCCCTTCGCCTCCGAATTGCCTACATGGAGCGCTCATTTGTAGCACCAAGCCTTTAGCTCGAGTCAACGGTGTCACCTTCAAGCCTAACTTACAGCCAACTGACATTGTTGATGTCATCACCATCAAAGATATTCCAGAAGGGGGTGAAAATGTAGGGGGAGCAGCCTTTTTTGGTACTGAGCCTTTGTTTGCTGGTGATATCACAAGATTTGCTGGTGATGTAATAGCGTTTGTGGTATGTATTCCCTCTCATCTGCTACTAGACTCATTGAATTGTCTGCACACATATCTGAGCCTGCATCATCTTCTCCAGGTTGCTGAAACTCAACAGCATGCCAACTTTGCTGCAAGAGTGGCCATGGTTGATTATGATACAGAAGGCCTAGACCCTCCAATTTTAACTGTTGAAGAGGCTGTTGAGAAATCAAGTTTCTTTGATTCTCCTCCTGCTTTAATCCCACAAAAAGTTGGTGATTTCTCTAAAGGAATGGCTGAGGCTGATCACAAGATTCTTTCTGCTGAGGTACATAGATTTTTCAAGTGAGAGAATTTACATGCTGAAAACTCTCTCTCTATCATCTATCTTTCAATGGTAATTTGCAGATAAGACTAGGCTCACAATACTACTTCTACATGGAGACACAGACTGCACTTGCAATTCCAGATGAAGACAACTGCATGGTGGTTTATAGCTCTGTCCAATGCCCAGAATATGCACATATAGCTATTGCAAGATGTCTTGGTGTTCCTGAGCATAATGTACGCGTCGTAACCAGGCGACTCGGTGGAGGCTTTGGTGGGAAGATTCTTAAAGCAATGACTGTAAGTATTATTATTAGCATCACATTTCCTCTTCCTGTTTTCTGCTCTCTTTATAATAAGTATTTGTGTGTATGTGCAGGTTGCTACAGCATGTGCAGTTGCAGCTAACAAGCTGCGACGTCCGGTTAGAAGCTATTTAGACAGGATTACAGACATGATAATTGCAGGAGGAAGGCATCCAATGAAGATAACATACAATGTTGGGTTCAAAGACAATGGGAAGATCACTGCTCTGCACCTTGACATACTAATGAATGCAGGTATCACTATAGATGTAAGCCCCTTTATCCCACACACTATGATTGCTGGACTGAAGAAGTACAACTGGGGAGCTCTCTCTTTCGACGTAAAATTGTGCAAGACAAACCATTCCAGCAAATCAGCAATGCGGGCGCCAGGAGACGTGCAGGGGTCTTATATTGCTGAAGCTATATTAGAAAATGTTGCTTCTGTGTTGTCTATGGATGTGGATTCAGTCAGGAAGATAAACTTCCACTCGTACGAAAGCCTAAAACTGTTCTACCCGGATGCAGCCGGGGACTTTGTGGACTACACTCTGCCCTCTATTTGGGATAAGGTGGCTAGATCATCAGGCCTTATGCAGAAGATTGCAATGATAGACCAGTTTAACTGCTCCAACATCTGGTGTAAAAGAGGCATTGCTCGTGTTCCGATTATTCATCAAGTGGCTGTAACTCCAACCCCAGGTAAAGTGAGCATCCTGTGGGATGGATCAGTTGTGGTGGAAGTTGGAGGCATTGAGATGGGGCAGGGGCTGTGGACTAAGGTGAAGCAAATGACTGCCTATGCTCTCAGCTCCATCCAATGTGATGGAAGTGAAGAGCTAGTCGAGAAAGTGCGCGTTGTGCAGACCGACACGTTGAGCCTAGTGCAAGGAGGGTTCACTTCTGGGAGCACCACATCAGAAGCAAGCTGTGCAGCAGTTAGAGAATGCTGCAGCATTTTGGTGGAAAGATTAAGCCCTCTTGTGAAGGAGTTGCAGGAGCAAATGGGATCAGTGAAATGGGATGATCTGATTCTGCAGGTTTGTGATTTGCATGCTTTTTTCAGCTTTTGAAGGAATATATATACACACATTGTATTGTATTGTATTGATTGATTGGTGGATGCAGGCACATCATCATTCTATAAACTTGGCAGCACAGTCTTACTTTTTGGCTGAGCCCACTTCTTCAATTTACTTGAACTATGGTGCTGCAGTGAGTGAGGTAAATTTGCATGCTTTTCAACTTTATCTGCTACAATTTTGTCTGATGATGGCCATGAATTTGGAATTTAGAATATGGAATTGTGAGATCATATGGATGTAGGTTTGTTACTCAGGGGCTTCTTCTTGACTGTGTTTTTCAGATTGTGATTCCTCATCAAACTAAAAGCATATTACTGCAAGAATCTTGTATGCATTGCAAATAGTTATATGTGTGCATTTCGGCACAACCAAATTAATTTGGTTGATTGAGAGAAGTAATTTAGTCAAACTGTTTCAAAAATCATAAATTGAATGATAATGGTATGGTCGATGGTTTGAAGTGTGAAACCGACTGTTTTGACCGGACCGGACACTTATATAAAATTATTATAATCATAGTAATATTAATTAAATATTATTTAATAGAAAGCTAAAATATTATATATGTTCTAGGTTTATATATTATTTTTACACCCTTGTAAATCAACATTCACTTTTTCTTTCTTGCAGCTGCGCGACCTCATTACTTTTTCCAATTTATAGTTTATGACATGTGAAATATGTTTTTTTTAGTTTTATTATTTAAATCATTTGTTGAATCAATATTCTAATCGATGGAAACTATATATTAATTTCATTAATGATTGAATAATGTTTTAAACCATTATAACATTTGGCAACTTAGTTAAAATTAAAATAGTTATTTAACCAATTTATTCATACAATTGCAGGTAGAAGTGAAGATACTGACAGGAGAAACAACAATAATAAGCAGTGACATCATCTACGACTGCGGGCAGAGCATGAACCCTGCTGTAGACTTGGGCCAGGTACCCCCTCTACCCACATCAAATTCCTTCCACACATCACATCATTCAAGAAATATATCCTCCTTTTTTATGTATAGATCGAGGGTGCTTTTGTGCAAGGCCTGGGATTCTTCATGCTTGAAGAATACCTTGCAAATGAAGATGGATTAGTGACCACCGACAGCACCTGGACTTACAAGATCCCAACTCTCGACACCATACCTAAGCACTTCAATGTGGAGGTGCTCAACAGTGGCCATCACCACAAACGCATTCTCTCCTCTAAGGGTATGCATCTGCATCTGCATATTAGTTTAGTTGCTTCTCTCGTTCGTTTCAACTGATCGGGTCTGTGCATGCAGCTTCTGGGGAGCCTCCTTTGCTTCTGGCAGCATCAGTTCACTGTGCTGTAAGAGCAGCCATTGTTGAGGCCAGAAAACAGCTCAAGTCTTGGGGGGCTGTTGACGGGACTGATTCCGGTTTCCTGCTCGACGTCCCGGCTACTTTGCCCGTCGTTAAGAAGCTCTGCGGTCTCAACTTCGTCGGGATTTACTTGCAGCATCTGCTCTCTCGTTCTTGAAGCTGCTCGGCAGGTTTACACAAATGCAGAATTCCAATCACTTACATGGGATTCTTGATGCCATATATATATATATCAGCAAGCATTCCTGTCTCTCTTGATGATCAGCAATTGTTTGTTACAATGCCAAACTGAAGATTAATAATGTATATATGCTGTGAAATAAAGTGATTTCAATACCTAATGAACAGAAAAACAATTTTAGAATATAAATAAAACAATTACAGAGTTGTAGATATTTCAAGACTTGGAGCTTTTCTCTCTATCTTGGCTAATGAAGTTGTTATAACTATTTGTGACTGATTTATAAATATATTAATATTAAATTAATTAATATTAATTTTGATTTTGATTTTGATTTTTATTCATTTTATTCACTATTTATTACATTATAGATATACAATAAAAAATAATAAAATTCTAACGAAATCATATTTGTTACTTTTTAAAAAATACTATGCATTACTAAATCATTATATTTACTATTTTGTCAATACTACAAGTATAATTCTTATTGAGTAATTTGTAAATCAAACTCCTATATATAGTGTAGGTCTTGCATTTAATGTACTTTTATTCTTATTATTACATTTATATATAATTGGACTTATAATATTGAAATAATAAACTTTAAAATAAACTAACATATAATATTGATGAATAAAAATTGTATCTATTTAAAAATTTATTAGAATATATATATATATATTCATACTAATTTATAATTTATTAATACCAGCATTAATTTATAATTACGATAATAATTAAAAAATATATAATTTTAAAATATTATATTCAAAAATAATAGTATAATTGAAAATTTATATAATAATATTATTATTATATTAATTATAATACTTTATAGTTAAGTAATTCATATATAATTATATTATTTTAAATATTATTATTATAAAATTTGCAATATTATTTTAACATATTTGAAAATAATAATTTAAGATTAATATATTATTATTATTATAAATATACTAATTTATATAATTTATTAAAATTATATTACTACAAATTTACTAATACATTATAATATTATTATTATTATTTTTTATTTTATTATTATTTTAAATTCCTTATATTTAGATTTATATTTTTATAATTTTTATTTATTTAAATTATATTTTAGTTTTAATTCTATTATTTTTCAATGTGATTCCAGAGAGTTAAACCAAACAGCTTTATTAGAATTCCTAAACCCATACCCATTCCCTCTACTTTCAAACCCATACCCATAGTGATTTCGGATAGTTAAATCAAACGTCCCCTTAATCTTTTAAATTTAGTGTATTTAGCCTAACATATAAATTTTTGTTTTATTATCGAATATAAATTTGTGTTTTGTTTTATCTAATAAGTAAGGGTGAGCAAGAACCGAACCGGACCGAAAAAACCGACCAAACTGCTCAAATTTGGTCGGTTCGGTTCGGTTCTCCAAATTTCAATTCTGGAAAATGAAAACCGAATAGATTCGGTTCGGTTTTCGGTTCTGCCTTTCGGAACCGAAAACTGAACCGACCGAACTAATATAAATAATAATTATAAATTAAATATATTATTATTATTATTCGATAATTCAATTTACCCATCCCATTCCCCCATTCGATCGAACCCTACATAGAAGTCAGAACACAATTTGTATGCTTGGATTTTGTTTTTGGAATTTATGTTTTATGTTATGTTTTATTTGATTTTCGAATTTACAGGAAACATTTAATTTTTTTTGGCTGCAGTTCGGTTTGAACCGAACCGAATTATTCGGTTCGGTTGATCGACTATTAGGTTCGGTTTTCGGTCGGTTCCCATTTTGGTTCGGTCCATTTAGTTGTTAAAAATTCGGTCGGTTCTCAACCGAACCGACCGAATGCACACCCCTACTAATAAGGACTAGTATAGCACTCGCATGTGAATATTAAATTTTATTATAATTAATTAATTGTATTATTTTATGTTTATTATTTTTAAATTTATATAAGAATTATGCTTAATAAATAAAATATAACTATAAACACTACAAGAAAATTTGAAATTCGCGATGAAATGAAAAATGGGTTGCCATTTCGCGACGAAATTACGACGGAATTAATTTTTTATTTTAGCAATGGAATTGCGACGAAAATTTTCGTTGCTAAATTTTTGAGACAGAGTTTTCCGTCGCTAATTCGCAGATTTCTTTATATATATATATTTTCTAAAACATATTAAAATTGATGAATGTATGTGGTCCAACAATAACAGGTAGATGTTGTGCGCCGGTGGTCTCGAGTACGAAACCTTGCAGACGCAACCACCAAATTTTAAGGTGGACGGTTTGCGATGGTTGGACCGGCTAATAATTGGTTCACAATAAAATAACTTAAATTCTTTTTTAAGAAAAAGATTCGCGATATATTTTTGCGACGGATTTAATATTCCGTCGCCAAAAATTTAGCGATGAAGACTTTTGCGACGGAAAAAATCCGTTGCAAAATGAGTTTAGCGACAGAAAAATATGTGATTCATGACGAAAAATGCGAATTTTTTGTAATGAAATCATTTCTAATTTAGGGAAAACTATTCATTTTTTTCCAAAAAATTTAATTTTAATTAATTTTATCCCAATTATTTTTCTTCTATCGATTTTATCTTACCTACATGGATGTCATATCAGCATTTGCGTGAATTTTTATTTATTTATTTTAAATATTGATTTGTTAAAATTTGAAAAATCAACAAACGCATGATTTTCTATTTATTTTTTTAATAACTTATTTATCAAATTTTAACAAAACGACATTATTTTGATAATAACATATTTAAAATAAATAATTAAAAATATATATTGATATTAATGTGGTGTCCATGTAGAGGAAAGACACGCGAATAAGCAATGAATTAGCATCCTTTATTATATGGGATCAAATTCATGAACATAAAGTTCACTAAAATTTATTTTTTGGGATAAAATAAGTAGTTTCCATCTAATTTATTATAATTGAATATTATAGGAAAATGGTATTTAGGGATAAACTAATCTTCATGCATATTCCAAAATATATGCATATTAAAGATTTGAGAGTATAACTACCAAATATTTTTAAAATTTAATTTGATACATATCTCCCTTATCGAAATTGATTATAATTCCCTTCTTAATTAGATTTAATAATTCGAAAACTGATAAAGATTTTCCTTTCCTTGAAAATTGATCATAATTCCCACTCATGAACTGTTTAATTAATGCAACTACATCCAAGAAATTTTCTGCTCGATTTCTTGAGTAATTTTCGCTATAGTTTTTGTTATTATTTTTACTTTGCTGACTATATCAGTCTGCTGCAGTTTTATCTGATTCAATTCCTATTACAAGTTCAGTAGTTTTGCATGTGAACATTTTGCTTCGATTATTGCGCAGTTTGGAGAAGAGTCTCAAATTCTTCTGAATATAGTCATGTATATAAAGCAGGTTAATCAATGGCCTTATTATTTGATTGCTTTTCTATTTCTCTCAAAATATGCACACTAGTTTATTGGTTTTGTGTGGGAATCTTCATTGTAGGTTATAATAGAAGGGTTCAAGAGTTACAGGGAACAGATTGCGGCTGAAACTTTCAGTCCCAAAGTTAACTGTGTTGGTATGCATATATCTTCTCTATTGTTTCTCACAATTGAAGAGTTTTAAGTTTACCTAATTTGTGTTTGGTTTGCATGCCTGCAGTTGGTGCTAATGGTTCTGGTAAATCCAACTTCTTCCACGGTATGTTGATCTTGAATCTTTGAGATCTTATTTTTATGTTTTGGGGGGCTATTTTAATTGATGACATACTTTTGTTTGCAGCAATTCGCTTTGTGATAAGTGACATATTCCATAATTTGAGTAATGAAGAGAGGCAAGCATTGTTGCATGTATGTTTCTCTTTACTATGTCTCCCATCTGTTTATTCACATGTGCAATTTGAACTAGACTTGTTGCTTATCTGATTGTCAGGAAGGTGCAGGCCACCAGGTCTTATCAGCATTTGTGGAGATTGTGTTCGACAATTCGGACAATCGTATCCCGGTAAAAATTAATTTTCATCATACCCAGGATCTTAACATTTTTGTAGGTGTTGCTTCCCCTACTTTTCTGCATATCCCATTGTGTAAGAATCTGATCTGGTAAAGTTATTATTCAAGAGTTATGCTCAAGCCTAATAGCATTGAGATTCTAATAGGTGCTAGTATAAGTATGTTCTTGCATGAGATCCTATGGAAATGGTTTAGCCATCACATGACAATGTTTCTTCGTCACTCCTATATTGCTGGCTGTATTTATTTCTATCATTGTTCAGAGATTAATTCCCTCTTTGTCTTTATGTTGGAAAGAAAATTGATGGTGGTAGAAATGTTTTCTGAATGGAATTAAATGAGGGAAGTAGTTAAGCACACAAAAAAATCAGATGTAGCTGCTGGAAAGAAATGAAGAGGCTCTGCAATATTCAAGAACATCATCCGAATTGAGTGCTAGTATACCGAACATATGAGTTCTTTAATCGGAATGCAGATTATTTGCATGTAGCAATTCATTAGTTTTATGCACCAGAATGTAATGTAGACCAGTCTTGTAGCAGCAACTGAATATACCATGATTGTTAGGGTATATTGTGTAAAAAATGAGTCACATATTTTTATAACTTGATGCGCCTGTTCAGATTTGTTGTTTTTTCTGATCTAAATTGTTTATACATAACACATATGGAGGCATCTTTGCAGTAGCTTTCTTCTTTTACCTTTCATGATTGCAGAAGCTTTTTATCATTGTTAGGTTGATAAAGAGGAAGTCCGGCTGCGGAGAACAATTGGTGTTAAGAAAGATGAATATTTCTTGGATGGAAAGCATGTCACGTATGTATGAATGCGTGTTGCATAGAATTAGGATTTTTTGACAGTCACACTATTTCTCAATGGCTCTTTGATGGACCACTTGTTGATTTTGTGGTGGTTTATGAGTTTTCAGGAAGACAGAAGTCATGAATCTGCTGGAAAGTGCAGGGTTCTCTCGCTCTAATCCTTATTACGTGGTGCAGCAAGGAAAGGCACGGGGAAATCTCCATTCATCTATGTATATTAGTCTTTCCAGTCATCCTTCTGACACATGTTTCTTCTCAGATTGCATCATTAACATTAATGAAGGACTCTGAGAGATTGGATCTGCTGAAGGAAATCAGTGGGACTCGGGTATTTGAGGAGAGACGACGTGAAAGCTTGAAAATCATGCAGGAGACTGGTGACTGTTTTATGAGCCCCTTTTTTTCTGCTTGCCATTTTGTTTTAGTTCTAATAACTGTCTGTTTCAGGTAATAAGAGGAAGCAAATTATTCAAGTTGTCCAATACTTGGATGACAGGCTTCGCGAGCTAGACAAAGATAAAGAGGAATTGAGAAAATATCAGCAGCTTGACCGGCAGAGGAAATCTCTGGAGTACACTATTTTTGAAAAACAGCTCCTCGATGCAAAGCAGCAATTGGCAAAGGTATTTCTGTTACTTCAACCCTTTGGTCTGTTTGCTCATTTTCACTGGTGGAGATTGGTGATTTGAAAGTTATAATAAGTATTGGATTAAAGATCATATCATTTATTTCATACTGTGAAAATCAATCCGTTCATACGTGAACTTGTGTATCTTTTGAGTCTTTGCAATGCCTTTTTAAGTACTTTACCAATTTTGGCAGATTGAAGAGGACCGATACAAGGTTTCTGAAAACTATGCTTCGAAGTATGATGACTATTCTAATGCCCATGAGAAGTGCAAGGAGTTAGACAAGTTTCTTAAAGATCTAACAAAAGAAGTTCAGATTTTAAACAGAGAGAAAGAAGCAATAGAGAAACAAAAGACTGATTCTATGAACAAACGTGCAATACTTGAGCTTGATATAGAAGACTTGGATGATAAGATACGAGGGGATATTAGAGCAAAGGTGCATTGACAATGGACATCTTTGTGACTGTTTGACCTGAAAGACTGCTTCTGGAGAAGTAGTCTATGAGTGGAAGCCTTTGCTGATACATATTTTTGTATTCCAGGATGCTGTCATACAACTTGACCTTCTGGAGAAAGAAATCCTGGAATCCGAAGCTGAACTGACTAGAGTCAAGCAGATTTATGATTCTGAGGTCAGGAAGGAAGAGCTTTTGACTCGAGGGTATTATTCCAATCTCTGCTGAAGCCTGTAGATTCTTGTCTCTTTGTTTTCCATGTAGATTTTATGATCCAGTTTCATGCTGATCAAAAAAAAAAGCAATATAAAATAATAAGGTAAACTGATATCTGTTCTGCTGTCATTATTACTTTCTTCTCGGTTTTCTCAGGATATAAGAAGAGGACTGAATTCTGTGAGGAGGATATGTGATCAGCATGGAATTGACGCAGTATATGGACCAATTATTCAGTTACTAGAGTGTGATGCAAAATATTTCACAGCTGTTGAAGTTACTGCAGGAAACAGGTAAACACAGTTCATCTTGTTGTTTGCGAATGCTTCGTTGTGTCTTTGTCAAATTAAAGGTTTGTTTTCTCGTTTGCTTTTCCCTTCTTGCTCTGATATGTTATCAGTGAAGAATCACTCAAGGCACTTTTATATATTTGTCAGACATGAAACTTCTGATACATTTTCTCTTTTTGTTTGGATAAGTAATGCATTCCTTTCCTGTACAGCTTGTTCCATGTGGTGGTTGCCGATGATGAAATATCATCGAAAATAATTGGATACCTCAATGCTCAGAAAGGTGGTCGTGTCACATTTGTACCCTTGAACAGGGTGAAAGCTCCACAAGCTACATATCCACAGAGCTCTGATGTGATACCGCTTATAACAAAATTGAAATTCTTGGAGAAATATCGTTCGGCATTTGGTCAGGTTGGCCTTATAAAATGTCTATTTACTTGCACAGTAACTGACTGTCACAGAATTGATTGTTTTCTTTATCATGAATGCTTGTCAGATTTCTCAAGAATAGTAATTGCTTGCATATCACATTACTGATTTTCTGACATTTATCTAATGTGTCTGATGCATTATATGGTATTTGCTTTCACAAACACGTGCATGTTGTGTTGCTTTCGTTAAACTGATAGGTGTTTGCAAAGACAGTAATTTGCCGAGATTTAGATGTTGCGACGAGAGTTGCCCGTGCTGATGGTTTGGACTGCATCACATTAGAAGGTTACAATTGAGTTCCATCTTGTTTACTTTTTGGATTTTGTTGCATCCTTAAGTTCACTGCCTTAATGCAGGTGATCAAGTCAATAAAAAGGGTGGCATGACTGGTGGCTTTTATGACTTCCGACGTTGCAAACTGAGATTCATGAGCACCATTAGAGAAAATATGAAGTCCATCAAAACGAAGGAGGACAAACTGAATCAAATCAGACAAGAACTTCAAGATATCCTTTGGAATCAATTTTTTCTTGTTTATGTTATGTTATCCGAAACTATTCATAGTTTCTTGCAATATTTTTTGTTAAAATGATTGCTCGTTTGAGCGAACTTTTGGCGTTTGTTTTTACTGAGCCCCGTCCCACTGATCGACCAGAAAATCAACAAGCTAGTGGCAGAGCAGCAAAAAAATGATGCCAAGTTGGCTCATGAAAAATCTACACTTGGGGAGCTGAAGCAGGATATAATGAATGCTGAGAAGCAAAAGCATTCCATTTTGAAGTCACTTGAAAAGAAAGTTGGTACCTTGAAATATTATAATCCCTTTTTTTATCATTATATTTGTTTATCTTACATCTGTAGTTTTTCCCTTTTTTTCAGAAGAAGTTGCTTTCCAGTGTCTTGAGTGAAATAGAGCAGAATACAGCTAATATTGCTGTGAAGGAAGATGAAATGCGAACGGAACTTGTTGACCGCTTGACACCAGAAGAGAAAGAGTCTCTATCACGATTGAACCGGGAAATAACTAATCTGAAGGAGCAGCTGATTACCTGCAGGAGTGACCGCATGGAGGTTAGATGTTAATTAAACCTTTTTCCTGGACGAATGACAATGTATATAGTTCTCTTCTATATAAAATTTAGATTTTCGTTTACAGGCTGAAACGAGAAAAGCAGAACTGGAGATGAATCTATCGACTAATCTTGTTAGGAGGAAGCAAGAATTAGAGGCCGTAAAGCTTTCTTCAGACATTGAGGCGTTGCAAACAGACACTGAGTTGAAAAAACTGGATCTAATGGATGCCAGTTCATTAGTCGATCGCCTGATTGAAGAGCTAAAAAGTGAGGCTTCTTTTTAATCTCAATTAATTCTAATGCATCTGAAGATTTTTAGAATGGTTATGTCCTGTGCAGGAGTAACTGAGAGCATATATGATGTGGATAGGAAAATGGAAGACATTAAAGTTGAAAGAGATGAGGTGAAGGTAATATTGTGTTTCATCTCTTTCTTCCTGCATGTGCGAATGTTTTATGTTAGCGAGTTTGTATTGAGATCATAAAAAGCATTCTTACATTTGTAGAAATTAGAAGATGAGTGCCAGACTGCTCTCCAGAATGAAGCAATTGAATTGGAACAGCTATTGAGTAAGAAGAACATGTATGTGGCCAAGCACGATGATTATTCGAAGAAAATCCGGGAATTAGGCTCCCTGTCATCTGATGCTTTTACAGCGTAAATCTTCATATCCAAGTCCCGTTCCACTAGAATTGTATATACTACTTCATGTTCTACTATAATCTCTCGATGGCATACGTTTTATCTATATTATTATTCTTTGTTTTTTTGGGTCTTATTAGGTACAAACGGAGGAGTGTTAAAGAATTATATAAATGTCTTCGCAATTGTAACGAGCAACTTGAACAATTCAGCCATGTTAACAAAACGGCACTTGATCAGTATGCCAATTTCACAGAGCAAAGGGAAGAACTCCAGAGAAGACAAGCCGAGTTGGATGATGGTGATGAGGTAAAGTCCATTATCTTAGCATGATTCTCTTTTGAAGTTTAGATATCATATGTGGATGGAACAGTTTGTTTAAATTAACTTTATACTCATTTTTTATAGAAAATCAAGGAACTCATATCTGCTTTGGATATGAGAAAGGACGAATCAATTGAGCGTACATTTAAAGGTGTCGGAAAACATTTTAAACAAGTATTTCGTGAAGTCGTGCAAGGAGGTGATGCCGACTTGGTTATGATGAAGAGAAAGGTTTGTAACTCTATTATCATCGGCATCACTTGTGGTGTGCACGAACAAATGCTAACTGAGTAGAATTCAAGCACAATAACAATTGCTTTCATCTACACAAATTTGTAGTGCCTTGTTTCTTTTGATATTACGCGTTTTATTTTCGAGAGCTCTACAATGCAACTGGTTTGCAGGATAATGATGAGCCTTGTCCGGTGGAAACTGAGGGCAGGGTTGAGAAATACATTGGTGTTAAAGTGAAGGTATGTTGCTACTGTGTTCATAAGAATTTCTGCAATCTAAAATCGAGGTGCGGATCATTATGCTTGCATTTCTACTTGAATTAGTTATCTTGTTGTTGCAGGTTTGTTTCCCTGGACAAGGAGAGAGACAGTGTTTGAAGCAGCTATCCGGGGGTCAAAAAACTGTGGTGGCTCTGGCACTAATCTTTGCCATGCAGCGATGTGATCCTGTGCCGTTTTACCTTTTTGATGAGATAGATGCAGCACTTGATCCTCACTACAGAACTGCTGTCGGGAGTATCCTCGATCATTTTACTTGCTCTTTCTCGTATTGCTTCGCATAATGATTTTGATCTCATTTGTAGCTAGATGAAGTTGTTGGTGTGGTCTTTAACATGAGTTGTTGTAGATATGGTTGGGCGCGTGGCCGACAGGGAGAGAACTCAGTTCATAACTAGTACATTCCGGCCAGAGGTGGTGAAAGTTGCAGACAAGATATATGGGGTAACACACAAAAACAGAGTGAGCCGTGTTGATGTAGTCACCAAAGAAGATGCTTTAGATTTTATCCACTCCCACAACTAGGTTACTACTATTTATTCTTCATTATGCAAAAACTGACATTGATACACTGATAGTGGTGTTATATGTAGTTTTTTTTTTTAATTTTTTCCTAATTGTGTGTAAATAAATATAATAATGTTTGATTAAATTTGATGTTGATGGAGTTAATTTAACTTCTTTTATTTTTTCAATCAAGATAATTATTATTTTATTTTAGCAAAAGTGCTTTGACTAAAGTTTCAATGGAGTTTGAAATTCTAAATGTACCCTCATGTATTTCTTCTCAATTTATCTTGATTTAATTCTGTGCTTTCAAAATGTTATCAAAACCTAGGTGTTTATTTTAAGAAATATTTATATTTATTAGTAGTACGTATTATTCTAAACGGAGGAGACACCCAGAAAAAAGAATCCAGACGAATGTCGGAGATGCACAAGTTTCAGAAAAGTCTTGTAATTATTGTAGGAAAGAAAACAAGATTCCCAAAAAAGGACTAACTTACTGGGAAGGAAGGTTTAACCATACCATCATTACGGGAATTGTTAATGGATGGTGTGATGCAAAAGAAGTCAATCTATGTCAACGCTACGTAGACGACAAATCACAAGAAATTCAAATATGGAACGAATATCGTGAAGATATTCAAACGCAACAAGAACATCATCAACGAAACCATCGGTGATGGAACAAAAGTGCTAAGGGATCATGCCTAGATTTAGAGAGATCGAGTCAGACTCGTCTAAACTCCTGATGGATCTGAGGGAGATACAAAAGACAATACAAAACTACAGCAATAGCATGCACGGCGTACCATAAAAGGTTAGCCAAATCGCCTTACAACAAGATGAAATGTTTAATATCCTATTAGACATTCAAAAGAGAATGCAAGCACTAGAACAATCTCAAGCTAGTTTTAGTAGAAGAAAGCCAATAGACTTTGGCAAAGTTAAAATTACAACCAAAGTCAAGGAAGAAACAAAGCTGACAAACATAGATAAACTTTGTCAGTTGTTAAGAACTATCAAAGAATGAATTGCTTTGATAGAATACAACTGGAAGATCTACAAGAATTGGTAGAATCTTTTGCTAATTTGAACATGGTGGATCTAAGGATGAATGCTGTAGATGGTGCACTCGTTCCTCATGGACAACAAGTCCCACCTATACAACAGGTGCCGTCAGGAGGAGGTCCCATTCAACAGCAGATGCAACAACAAAGACAACAAGCACCATCTGTACAACAGGTGCCATAAGAAGAAGTCCCTGAACCATAAGACGATGTGATGAGAAATCAACATGATTTCTATGTTGGAGAAGGATACCGGTTAGAGAGGCCAAACATCAATAATCTCGCAAGAACTAGGGTACAAAAACTAATCCCAAAGTTCTGAGATACGCCTTTAGGGAAAAGAAGCTTAGACCCAATTCATCCATGTGGTCTAATGTCGGATCTCGATGATGTCAACTTCAATGAGATAGAGAAGGCCACAGATGATTGGTCTTCATCTCTGAGAATTGTAGTCGGAACCCTAGAGCTGAATAAAGAAGGATTCATCAAATTATTGAAGATGAGTGTTTGCTAGGAGTCACCAAGAAGATGTGGGTGATTTCTGATCCGAGAGTAAAGACAAAAGTCACGGGACCTGAGTCTCTCACAGAAATTGTAGACAGGATTGCCTACAAGTTTAAGTATACATTTCTCGGGAGAGACAGTGTTTGGGAAGGTGAAGAAGCCTCCAAGAAGAAAAGGAAGAACGCTTAAGCTTTACTCATCTTGAGATTAATCGACACGGAAAAAGAGTCGATTAATAAGTTCTTCAAACTCTTCTTGAGTTATCAATGGAATTCAGTCTTGGGAGAATCAATTTGTATGCAAATTTTCTTGATAAAATTCCCAAGCCCATGGAAGGAAATGCTTATTAACGAGTATGTCCCAAGAGATCTCGACAACGTCGGGAGAAGAATGCCTTTTGTAAAAGAAAACTGGCTATTGGTGAACTCAAACCATGTTACAAAAAAATTACAAGGATCTTAAGAGGATGGTTAAATACTCTCTACTTGATTGCTTAGCAAATGATCTACCAACAATCATTGGAGGGGAGGTCTACTAGCCAAGGAAGAGTAAGAGGTATAAAACTCATCCTTATTCTAGAGGAAAAGGTCCAAGAAAAGGATACTGGAAGCCCAGATCAAGATGGAACAGTCAAAAGACCAGATTTTACAAATTTGGTCAAAGAAGTGGACCACTAAGAGGCAGACCCTCCTGAGGAGAAGATTCTTCCGATGAGTAAAACTTTATGAAGAGCTCATACCAGAGCTAATAAAAGTTTTAAAGACTGCAGCAACTGTTGGACATGTGGGGCAAATGGGCTATTTCTATCAAATGCCCTGAAATAAAAGGTGAGTAAAAAGCTTTGAAAATGCAGCTATTTACTATCAAGATTAGATACAAATTTACCAATTTGAAGATATATTCTTAGATGAGAGTATATACGAAGAAGAGGAAATTTTCAATAGTGAAAGCTCAAATAGAGTATCTAGTTCGGAGTCCGAGTAGAGCTGAGGTTCTACACAGATATTGAGAAGGTGAGACTGGGTACACCAGTTCGACCATTATCTCGCAAAGTAATGATCGATAAGATCATGAATAAGAGCCTTAACAACGAGGGGCCGCGTGAGTATGCTAATCGCTGTGAGGTCCAGTGGCATAGGGTCTCCGTTTAGCCGGAGGGATAGGGGGTGCTCGCCGTTAAGAATCTTGCCCCCGGTTCTATATTGTACGTGGAAGGAAACCTTGAGACTAAAATCTTCAGTGATCCAATAACCGGCCTTGTTCCTCGAATCAGAGAAGTTGCTGTGCGCCGGAATGGTTATAGGAGGCTTTCGGTTTTGGGAAATGGAGCTGAACCCGAGAAGTTTACAAGGAACGATATGGCTGGGGTTGGATATTACTAAGGTGATTTTCTTGGTTCGTGTTATTGTTATATTGCTGTGCTTTAGAAGGTAGATGAATTAGCAGTTGAATATGGGTGTTGGCCATGATTTTCTCCTCCATTTATTTGCCTTTCAAAAAATAATGTTCATGAGTTTTATTGCAATTATCTCAATGCTGTTATCCTGAGAACATCATTAACGATTAAGATGATAGTGGCTGACCTCGGAGCTTAGAGAGACACCCTTTTCCATTTAAATTGTGTATCTCATTTTCAAAACTATTAAAATGGACAAGGAATTAGATTGCCGTACAAACGCCTTCACAGGGTAATGATTTATTCATATTCTCATTGTGTTTCAATGCAAAGAGACTTGCATTCAGATCCCTTTCTTGGGTTTAGTTGTCAGGCCGAATCCAAATGGGAACAGAGGATCATAATGTGGATCACCTACATTCATGGGGAGCTGCTCCACCGATTTGAACCATGTTCTTGCAAGTTTTCCTGTGAAACCATCGTCACCAAACAGGACATCATTGATTCCTTGCCCTTCTGTTCCTGGAAGCCATGCAGCCACGAGTGCATCTATCTGTTCAAGGTAAGGCTCAATTGTAACTGGTCGCCCTGATATGACTATAACAACGCATCTGACCACCCCACATATATTCCTGATAGTGCTCGGACCTGGCTCGAGTATAGTAAGATTCTTACTGTCACCTTCACTCTCAGCATATGGGACCTCACCCACGACAACGATAGCATAAGAGAATTTCTGTGCCTTGACTTGGCTCGTATCAGGGTTTTCAATGTGGACAACTTGCGTAGAAGGGTCTACTGTCTTTCTTATGGCATTTAAGATTGTAGTTCCTGCAAATGCAGATAAATGGAAAACTCAGCTATATACTTCATCAGCACACCTCTGATTGTCAAATGCTAAGATTTTATGTACTGAAGGTTATAGTACTTTTCTGGTGTGAAATCTGTCTAAAGTTTGTATTTATTATTTGAGGGTGTTAAAGCAATACCAACTATGAGATCATTGCCTTTGACACCCTGCCATTCCACTGTCCAGCCTCCACATTGATATCCAAGATTATCAGCATGAGTTCCTGCAACTAGTATTTTCTGGGCTTTCTTTTCGAGGGGAAGCAATGGCTTACTAGCACTTTTACCATTTTTCAAAAGCACTAGAGACTTTCTCACTGCTTCCCTGGCCAATTTCCTATGCTCCTTTCAATAGAGTAAGGTTTTGTTGAAGCAAATTCCAAGGACAGTAACAGTAAACAAAAGCAGGAAGGTTTACTAACTACAAGAGTTTTCAGATGGAAGAATACCTGGCTGCCGAGTTGGTGCACCAAGCTAAGATCAGCCAAAGGGTTCTCAAAGAGACCCATAGTGAACTTGACCCTTAATATTCTCTTCACGGCATCATCTATCCTGCTCATTGGGATAATGTTTTGCTTCACTTGGAAGGTTAGGTCATCGATAAATTCTGTAAAATTATCTGGCAGCATGACCTAGAATAGTTAAACCATCTATGTTAGACAGAAGGATCAAGATTAGTATTTTGCACATCAATGTGTTGTAAAGTTGAGGGGTCTCACCATGTCTATTCCTGCAAGAATACCTGTCTGAACTGAATAAGAATAGTTTGAGTGGGGTGGATCTGTTATTCTGTCAATGCCTCCCCAACTGGATATGACGAAGCCCTGTAATTTATGTGTACTTAATATTTGCTCTTCATTCTCTCCAGCCAAATTCAGCAAACATAGAATATATATCATTCAATTTTAATTACCCTGAATTTGAGCTTGTCTTTAAGGAAACCTGTAATTAGATCTCGGTTTGCATGCATTTTCTTCCCATTCCGGCTCGAGTAGCCCACCATGACTGAGACGACTCCCTTGCTGACTGCATCCAGGTATGGAGGCATGTGAATGCTAAGCAACCCATGAAAGTCGATCTGCGTATTGTTTTTATCAATGCCATTGACTGTGCCTCCATCGCCCACATAGAATTTTGCGCAGGCTGCCACCTTTGTCCTTAGGTAAATCAAATCGATGATCATAAGTGAATTAATTCATCAGACATCATTCTCACTTGTTATTATATTCGAGAGAGAGAGAGAGAGATGTGCAGATTCATACTTTCCACCAAGAAAGGGCACCCCTGTTTTGGAGCCAGGAGGAATGTCACCCTGCAAACCAGGTATGATTTCTGTCATTTCCCGGACAAGCTTAGGATCTTCGCTATAGCTTTCGAGACATTGCCCCCATCTTGGATCTCTGCAAACCTGAAGTTGAATGAATGGTCAGGTCAGACCACATGTTTTACATAATCTGAGAAACATTTGTTCAATCTGCTATGCTTACAGCAAGGCCTGGTGCGAAATTGTACTGAATTCCGGTGGCTCTAACTTCGAGTGCAGTGGCTGCTCCTATCCTTTTCACAAGGGCTGGATCTCCGGTGGCGCCGAGTCCCACATTGTGAGGGAAAATAGTAGCTCTGTAGACGTTGTTGCTGCCGTGAATAGCATCAGCCCCGTAAAGGATAGGGATTGCGAGGCGCGTCGAAAGAGCGCCTTCCTGAAAACGGTTCACCATCTTCACCCATTCCTCTGCAGAAGCCCTGGGAGATGGACTACTCCCCGCTCCACTTATCACACTCCCTGCAAAAAATAATAAAATTCATTGTTTGGTATTATGTAATAAATCTAGTGGTGGAGCAGAAGGGGAATGATGAGAGTAGATTATTACCAATGAAGTATTTGTTAACAAGAGAGGGAGAGGCAGACATCCTCTCAATCTGAGTCATCTGCCCAATCTTCTCTTCAAGGCTCATTCTCTTCATCAAGTCTTTGATTCTCACACCCACTTTCTGTTTCGGGTCTTTGTATTTCATGTATTCTCCATCTGCTGCTTCTACTTCTCCAGACATCCCAGGTAGCAGCACAATGCATGATATCATCATGGCCGTTGAAAACATCATCATCTTCATCATTTTCTCTGCACAATTGCTTCACTACA
>JAPKLW010002889.1:0-59429 GCA_026898455.1 Plectranthus barbatus | reverse complement strand
TCTTCACCTCATCCTTGGTTCTGAGAAGCTTTACCCATGTGTAGCTCGAGTAGTCATCGACTACCACCAGCGAATATCGTCTTCCTCCAATGGTTTGCAGTGTTACCGGTCCAAACAGGTCCATGTGTAACAACTCGAGTACATGACTGGTACTGGGGCAGACTGGCGACTGGTTCTTGAAGGACTTCTTAGTTTGTTTGCCTTGCTGGCAAGCTTTGCAAATTCCTTCCTTCTTGAACCCGCCCTTGGGAAGACCATCTACAAGATCATGCTGGGTTAGATAATTAATAGTTTTGAAATTTAGATGACTTAACCTTTTGTGCCACAGCCAGTTAGTTTCCATGGAACTGGTGGCTACAAAGCATGTATCAGTCTTCCCGCTTTGCCAGTCAACAACATAGAGACCTCCTTTCCTGACACCTTTCAGCTTGGTCTCGCCAGACTCTTCATTCTTGATCTGGCACCCTGATTTGTCAAACACAATGGTATAACCATTGTCGCACAGCTGACTGATGCTCAGGAGGTTGTGCTTCAGATTGGTGACAAGGGATACATTCACAATTCTGACATCATCCTTCTCGATGCAGCCCTTGCTAATAACTCTGCCCTTGGAGTTATCACCAAAAATAACTGGAGGTCCTCTGACCTTGGTGAGCTTAGAAAATAGGAACTCCTCACCAGTCATATGAGCCGAGCAACCACTATCTATGATCCACTCGCTCGATCTCTGAAGCTGTGTTGCATGATCCTGTTCCTGCAAGAAAATGAAATTATTTAGGTCCCCGATCATCAGCGGGTCCTGCAGGGTTAGATCTCTGGATCATTCCTTTTGGAATCCAGACTTGAGTAATCTTCAGCTCGGTGTTACCCTTGCTGACATCACTTGTGGCCTTTCCCTTCCTTTTAAAATAATGCATGGATTTGTTTTTGGAAGGTGTGGCTGTGTGTGCGGTTCCTCTGGAAGTATTCTTCCTCCGAGAGTGTCGGAAATTTCTTTCCGACCGCTTGTGTTGCCTTGGATCCCTTGTAAGCATGCTGGCAACTGGCATACTTGTAAGGTTGGGCGTGGAATCTCTGGACAGCTGGTGCTGGCTGTCGGATTCCACTGGCGGCTGACGCTGACTTCCTAGCCTTAGAATATTTCGGCTTAGTCTGCGTCTTCGGGTATGCTGGCGTCCTGTCAGCAGAGGATCTTGCCAGTTGAGGATTTTGTCTTGATGACTCACCTATGTATCTGGACTTATGGTTCCTATGCTGATCAGCCACACGGGACTGACTGGCATTACCAGCTGGTGCTGATACATTTGCTAGTTGGCCCTTACCCTTACCAGTACTGATTTGTTCGGGCTGATTTATGCTCAAGTCTTTTGTAAATCCCAACCCGGACTTATCAGAAGGCTTTCTCCAATGACTTAGAGCTGCTTCCAAGTCTTTTGAGCCTTTATTTAGAAAATTTATTTTATTTTCTTGCTCCAGAACGAGATTGTGAAAATTATCTCGCTCAGTTTTTGTAATTTGAAAAATTTGGAGCAACTCAAAGTGAGTCTTTTTCAAAGTGGCTAGCTCTTCACTGACTGACCTCGATTTTTCAATCTCCTTGGTCAAAATAGAAACTTGATCTTTCAGCGAAGTATTTTCGCCAGCCAAGACATTCTTTATTTCATAAAATTTTAAAAATTCTTTTTGAAGAATGTCTATTGTGACAGCTTCTGAGTCGGAGCGACGCGACTCAGAATCGTCTAAACTGATAGAAGGCATGATATGCATTGGGGAAGCTGATGATTGTACCTGATCATCAGCTGCAAGTGCCTCTTCACTGTCAGCACTTCCTTCAGCTGACTCTTCTCCGAAGGCTGCCATAAGTGCCAGTAGAGCTTCCTCTTCTGACTCCTCGTCTGACGCATACTCCCCATCATCATGGTCGGGTATGTCAGGCACTTCAGTCCTGGTCAGCATAGCCTTGGCAACGGCCTTGGAGGCGCGCTCTTCAAAGAGCTTCTTTAGCCTTTCCCGCTCATTTTTGTCCACCTGTGGACATTCAAACTTTAAATGATCAGGGGATTGGCACTGGTAGCAAGCACGGGGAGCTCTCTTGACGAATTTTCCGTCAGTTGAGCTCAGAGATACTCCCTGCTTTGACTTGGCTTTCTCCAGAAGGACAGCCCGTCGTTTCATCTGTTGCTCAAGTTCTGCGATAGAGCTCTCGCCGTCTTTTGAGTTAGATCCCGATGTGGCTGGGATCTCTTTCTTCTGGTTGTGCTGGGCAGCAGGTCTGTCAGCATGGAAGGGCTTCTTGTGCTTCCATTTGAAGTCCTTCTTGACGAAGTAAGCTTCGTCTTGAGCTTTGATGCTGGGGGATCCCATGTTCCGGATGGCCTCATTCTTGTTTACCATCTGGATATCCCACTCGTGTGCCTGTAATTGAGCAAATAACTCCTTGGGAGTCATCTTGGACAGGTCCTTCTCCTTTAGAGCTGTGGTCTTCACGAACCAGTCTTCCTTGGGCATCTTGGACAGGATCTTGGCATTAAGATCTTCATTTGAGCACTTCCTGTCCAGTGACTTTAGCTCGCTGACGATGGCGTTGAATCTCGCCTCCATCTCCTTGATGGTTTCTCCAGGCAGCATCTGGAAGGACTCGTACTTGTCCACTGCAACCTGCAATTTGTTGCGTTTCATTTGATCAGTTTCTTGACATAGACTATCAAGGTAATCCCATACTCCCTTGGCATTGTCAAACTGGAGGGCTTCCTCCATCAGCGACTCTGGAAGAGAAGCCAGGATCAACTCGTGAGCAATGGAATCCAACTGATTCGGCTTCCTGTCCTCGGCGTTCCATTCGCCTTGAGGCTTTGGGATCACAGCAGATGGACGATCTCCTAGCTGGTGCTGTATCATGGTGATCTCGATTGGTCCTTTCTCCAGCACATCTTTCATTTCCGGATGGATGCTCTTCAGAGAAATGAGCGACCTCTTTCGCCATGTATCATGCTTCACAGTCTTGTAGTCGAGTAGCTTCGGATTATTCATCTTCGTGTACCTGAGCTAATTAATAGACAAACAAAGGAGTGCAAGGAAACGTGGATCTCGGTCCTAAGCGACTCAGAAACAATTGGTCTATAAGAACCTGGCTCTGATACCACTTGATGGTCCCGGATTATCAGGGTATAACTTAGCAGCGGAAAATGTGGTTAATCATTTTCTTGCACTTGCTGGATAACCAACTGACTGGGACCTTGTCAGCTGGTAAGTCAACTTGCACTCTGCGTACTCAGCTGACTGGCGACTGGCTCGTCAGCTGGTAGCTCAAGACTTAGAATATTTTTAGCCTTGTTTGCACAGTTATATCAGTTTTCAGATATACACCAGCACTTGGGTACTGGGTTTTAAATCAGTATGAAATGCAGAAAGCTGATAAACGACAAAGGATTTATAGTGGTTCGATCAACTGATCTACGTCCACTCTCCAGTCGTAGCACTGGAAATTCACTATAGAGTAATCAGGTACAAGTTGCCTACGATCTATCTCTAGCTGGTGCGACCCTTGTCCACCACTTCGCTAGATCAACCGCTCCCGGTCTTGTTTCCTTCTTCAACTCTGATCAGCTGGTGGAGTGCGAGCACGTCACTTCAACCTCCACAGCTTCACTGGGTGTTTAGTTCTCCCAAGAACGTATCTTCTCAATACGGCAAACTGCCCGTGATAACTCAAGTGCTGGCTGGCACAAGAGCTGCTGTGAACTTCCTCGGAAGAGAAAGAACACCAAAGAGATCAGTAACTTACAAGCTGGAAGCTTGAAGTCTCGTGTTTCATAAATCAACACACGGATAGCCTTTAGAAAGGCCTCGAAAGTTGTATGCGCTTCTACTTGCTTGAGCGTAATAAATTTGCAGTCTTTCTATAGGTGAAGAGTATTGAATGTTGATGGATCCCAGGTATTTATAGACGCGGGATCCCATTCAAATCTTCTAGCCGTTTGGACACATCCGGAAGGATGTCAGACCTCGGATGTCCTTCTGACGGCGGCAGGTATGTTTTTCTGGAAGGAACCATACCCTTGACCGCTTTATCTAACACAGATCTCTTTGTGTCAGAACGGCTCTTTAAGTCAGTACGAGGAATCGAGACTGGTGTCTTGTAACTGATGGACTTTAAGGTATCCTCCTTAAAGTCATACTCTGTCAGTTAATTCCTCGACGAATCTTCTTTTTGTCTCTAAGACTCTGGGAGAGCGAATCTGGAATTCTGCTGGTAACATCCGACTGGTAGATCATTCTGGTGATCTTGTGCTGGCAGTCTCTGCTGGTGACTTGCGCTGGCACAATCTAAGTCTACCAACATGTCTGATGTTAACTCTTGGAATCTCCCATGACGGGTGGCTTCACCGCTAGTGAATAGTATCAGTGAGAACACGTATTCTGCTGGTAGGATTTGTCAGCCGCCTGCTGGTGAAATCCTTCCCAACTGGTGAACAGTAACCAGTCATTAGCTCTTCTCATGCTGGTGAACAGTGTCAGCACGAGTCTTTGTCAGCCGCCATCTGATGAAACATTTCCCAACTGGTGAACAGTAACCAGTGGTAAGCATGTCTCATGCTGGTGAACAGTGTCAGCATGAGTCTTGATCAGCTGCGACTTACAACTCAAAAGACCTAAACAGGACTTTACATTTGAGAACTAGAGCTATCTAGACACAACTGACGCTGGTAGGACTTAGGGTTTGATCCACCAAAACACCAAAACTAGAATCTAAACAAGTAGCTACTGGGGAAAGGAAACTTAGCCAAATTTCCCAACAAGACATAAACTTGATCACAATCGAGACAGCGTATGAGGATACGTCTGTCCAAATGGCTGCGGCATTGTCGGAATAAGTAGTCTGTCTTGGTTACTTGACATGCTGGTACGCAAGGGTGGCGTATTGATGGACCTTAGTGAGATGTATTCGACCGTCTGACATCAGCGAATACAAGATCTCGTTATTGATTGAGTCCAAACCCTAACGAAGGTTTAGGGATTTTCACGGATTGACTGTTGCTTTGACTTGCCATGGTGGAGAGCCTAAGTAATGTGCTCGTATATCCGCATCTTGGGTAACAACAGTTCGTGCAGTACTGCCTGAGACTGGGTTTAGGTAACCATATCCGAGTAATATGATGGGGACAATCCCTGAGGAGCTCAATGACATTCATCGTGCCAAAGTCCTGCATGCTGATTAAGTTCAGGCACGAGTGATAAGGATTGAGTGGTACTACTCAGGAATAATAAGATATTAATTAATTGTAGATAGAACTTGTCAGAAGCTCCTATTAATTAATGAATGTCCGGTAACCTTAAATATGGGGATTCTCAATTAATGCAGCCCGTTCTCATAACGTGGTAATAAAGGGGTAGGTTAGTATTAATTCTGTGGTGAAAAAGAATTAATATTAATTAATTAATTGTGTCCTGGGTTGTGGACAGGGGAATTAATTAATTTATAGGCCCACTTTATTATTTGCATTAGGTCCCAGGACTTGCCCAAGTAACATATGCTGAATATAGTCCAGTAGCCCATTAGGGATAAAATCCTGGGTCTATAAATAGACAACACTCTCTCTGAAACCCTATCCACTTCATAACATTCAAATCAGTTTGAAACCCTAGGGAGAGAGAGAGCAGGGGCAGCGCCTATAGAGGGGAGAAGGAAGAATTTTTCGACTCCGGTCTACATCACAGATCTGTGGAATCCTCACCAGTAGCAGATCTGAACAGCATTGGGATACAACCCTGAAGATCTGATCTGGAGAACAAGATTTTCTTTTTCTTCCTTCCTTTGTTTTCGATTGAATCTAGAAATTAGTGTTGTAATTTCGTCTTCCGCAGATTTAATCAAATCGCGCGGTTGAATTAAAAGTTGGATATTCAAACACGAAAGATCGAATCAGACTCTACGGATTTATGGTAATCTCTTTATCCACGCATTAAATTCATAAGAGCATGCTAGGTTTTGTGAATTTTGATTATATGCAATATCCATAAATCGATCCGGTTCACTTGGGTTTTTGTGATTCGGTTCACTAAAAATTACAACAAAGGCAAGGAAATATTGAGATTGATTTGGAAATGGCTAACCAAGGAGAGGATACGGTTAGGATTGAAGAGTTAGAAAGACAGATTGAGTTGATGAAAGCTATAATAAATGAGAGGAATGGTCCTCGTAGACCACTTCAAAACCTTTTTCGACCTCAAGGGGAACCGATGACTGGAGGTTTTAGGTTAGGAGTAAATGCCACGTAATTTGAGATAAAACCACAGTTGGTCCAAATGATACAGAACAATCAGTTTGGGGGACATGCAACCGAGGATCCGAATGTTGATATATCTCGATTTTTGGAGATTACAGATACCATAAAGATCAACCAAGTTCCCCAAGATCAAATACGGTTGCGGTTATTCTCATTTTCCTTGAGGGACTCGGCGAGGAATTGGTTCAAAGGATTAGACAAGTCGAATATTGCCACTTGGGAAGAATTAGGAGAAAAGTTTCTATTCAAGTTTTTTCCACCAAGTTTGACTTTGAAGAGAAGGGCTGATATAACATTGTTTGGACAATGATACGATGAGCCACTCTATGAGGCGTGGGATCGGTTCCGAGAGCTTCTACGCAAGTGTCCTAGACATGGTCATCCCCGGAGTAAACAAATTTGCCAATTCTATGGGGGACTGAATTATGATACCAAAGTCATGATGGATGCTTCATCGGGAGGTGCATTCCTCGATCGAGAAGAGGAAGACGCTTGGAAGACAATTGAGAAGATGGCCGAAAATAGTTTCCAATGGCCAAGGGAACGGAAAGATTATAGACCAGTGAAGTCGGTAAATGATGTTAATGAGACTGAGGATTTCAAAGAACAAATCGCTGCCATGCAAAGAAAGCTTGACATGTTATCTACTTCGGGGAGTAGAAAAGAGGATATGATGATACTTAAGCCTGAGAATGCTTATCCGGAGAATGTGAATTTCGTCAATCAAAGAATGGGGTACAACAATCGACCTCAATATAACCCTCAGGGAAATATGTACTATCATCCATCCAACCGGTTTCACCCCAACTTCTCTTATGCAAATCCTAACAACGCTCTCAATCCTCAAATGCAATTGGAAGGAGGAGGGAGTAGTAGCCACGGAGGATATGCTGGGGGAGGTAGTAGATATGTGAACCAAGAGATGAGGAGAAATCCAAGTGAAGAGATTGATAAGCGCTTTGAGAAGTATGACGGGATGTTCGCGGAGATCCAACTGCAAATTTCCTCAATCGCCAAACAGTTAAGTGGCAAACACCAAGCTGGGAAATTTCCAAGCGACACGGAAGTTGTACAAAAGAAAAGTTGCAATATGATTGATGGTGAAGATAGAATGAATGAGAAATTGGAGGTCATGACTCCAAAAGTGGAAAGTGTGGAGATCAAAGAAGAAGGGAGTATAGTGAAGGAAGATGAAAAGGAGTTGGAAGTTGAGAATGTGGAAGAAAAGAAAGAAGAACAACCTGAAAATGTGCATTTCTTTGATTATGTGAAGAAATGAGATATAGAGATGCCACTACCGGAAGAGATTGAACGTGTACCCATGTTGGATGAACTCGTTGGAGTTGAGGTAATCTCGGATGGTGAACCAAATGAATCGGGAAGTAATGAATATGAAGAGAAGAGCATAGCTAGCAAGAAGGAGGATCCGGGCGGTTTTGTCATTGGTTGCAAAATTGGAGATGTGATAGTTGAGAAAGCCTTGTGTGATTCCGGTGCTAGTGTGAATATAATGTCATGGGACTTGTACAAGGAGTTGGAGGTTAGAAATCTTAAACCTACAAGTCAAGTCTTACAATTGGCAAATCATGCTCTCTTTTACCCTCGTGGAGTAGTTGAAGACGTGCTTGTGGAGGTCTTGACATTCACATTTCCGGGAGACTTTCTCGTGGTGGACATGAAGAACAAGGGTGGCATTCAATTGATATTTGGAAGGCCTTTCTTGCATACAGCCGATGCACTCTTCGACATGAAACAGGGGGAGCTCACTTTCCGTTGTTGTGGAAAAGAGGTTGTCTTTTCCCTACCTCCAAAGAGTTTGCATGAGTTTGAAGAGGAGAAAGTTGATAGAAAAAAAGGTTGAAGGACGTGCTCAACCCAGGATTAGACCTCATGGGGGACGATAACGAAGAAAAGGATGATCCGAGAGATTTAGATGAATACGATCAAGGTCGGACAAAGAAGGCTCTAGTGGATACGGATCCGCCTTGAAGTGCAAGAAGAATGATGTTCTTCCCGGAGGATCACGTGGTGATAAGTCGAGGTATGAGTTCGGGATCAGCACCGTTTGATCATGATTTATTGGGAGGTATGGTCGTCGAGCTATCGACGTTAAAAAAGCTCTTGTTGGGAGGCAACCTAATGGTTTTTAATTTTGTTGATTTTCATGTTTGAATACATGTTTTTCAATTTTGGTTGAATAATGTTGTTTAGTGTTTTATTGAAGAATTCTTAATTGCTTGTGGATTTACAAGTTTGATTGGCATTGTGATTAAAGAGCAGAAACGATTGAGGCGAAGTGACCGGGATAGTGCAGGAATGAGTTCGAAAAAGAATCGAGAAGGGGGCTTCGCCCGGTCGAGCAAGACAGGCTCGGCCGAGCTCAACCATGCCAGACAACAGGATTGCGGACAGAGGCCTCGCTCAACCGAGCAAGGCAGGCTCGGCCGAGCTCGAGCGCACGCACAGAAGCAGTCCGGACAGAGGCCTCGCTCGGTCGAGCCATCTGTCGCTCGGCCGAGCGGCGCACGGGATTTAAATATCGACCGATCCCCATTTCGCCCCATCTTCTTATCGGTCGAAATTTCTCTTCTCTAATTTTCTCTAATATCATATTGCTTAGATTTGTTCATATCTCAACCTTCGATTTTGATTATGGCTAGCAAACGAGCGCGAGGTGAGTCTTCTTCTTTGAGTGGTCGCCCAAAGGGATTTGACGATGAGGAATTTACTAAATACAAGAGTTTTGCGGACCGGCAAGTCGTTGGCACTAAGTACTTGTGTCGAGAAACGTTGAAAGCCTTGAAGTTTAAGGATGATGTTTGGAGTCTCCTCAGCGGCATCGGATGGAAGAAGCTGCTCAATGCTAAGTGGCCCGGATACATGGAGATGTCAAGGGAGTTCCTTGCCTCAGTAACCGTCATGAAAGGTGCGGGAGGAATACCGTTATCCATGAAGTTTAAACTCCAAGGTAAGGAACATTTCTTTCAGCGGGCTAAGATTGACGAAATTTTTGGTTGTGATCCTGATTCTATATTTCTGCATGAGAATGTAAACTTGGGGGAATTTTGGGAGGAGATTACTGGTATTTCACCTGATAGGAGATTCAATATTAAGGATTGTAGAGCTACTTCAATTAGGAATCCAGTTATACATTATATTCAGAAGTTTGTTGGTGGTTCTGTGTGTGGGCGGTATGAGTCGAGTAACGTGATTACTTCTGAACTTTATATGTTGTATGCCCTGATGAATGGTATTAAGTTTTCTTTGGGGGCGATGTTGATGGATGCGTGGAGTCGGGCTGCTAATACCAACACCCGGACTTTTAGTTGTGGTATGATTACGCCAATTTTTGAGCATCTGGGGTTGTTGTTGTCAGGTCCTTCTGCTCCGACTGTGTATTTAGATACTAATTCTTTGTTAGCAGGAAGGTTTTTTGTTCCTGACCCCCGTGGTGAATTATATTACTATAAATTTGGGGATAGGGTGTTGGAACTTCCGTGTGATGGATTGACTACGGTCGAAGATTTGGGGGATCACTCTAACTGGCTGATGGATTCTGAGGATCACCAGGCTTTTGTTGGAGTTCTTTCTTCCGTTGGGTGTTTCACTTTGTTGGCACAGTTGAGAGAGATGGGCAGAGCAGAGGGCGTTGGCCCGAGCACCCGTGCACCTCCGCAGCCCCAGCAGACTCCGATGGCGGATTGGCAGCAACAGATGTTTTCGATGTTGCAGCGGACTAATGCCACTGTGGATTCTTTGTCTTCATCTTTGCAGGGTCTTGATACTTCCTTGACTTCTCGCTTTGACAGCCTCGACCGGAGAGTGGATTCGATTCAGGAGGATGTCCGTGAGCTGCAGCGCCGAGTTCCCATTCCATACCAATCTCGTCGTGGCCGCCAGCAGCAGCAGGATAGGGAAGAGCAATGACGCACCGCCTACCTTTTTGACAAACTTAGTCTAACTTGACTAAGTTTGGGGGGAAGTGCCGGTAGTCGGTGCTCTGGTTCATTCTCTCCTCTATCTCTTTATCTTTACAATGCTTTCTTGAGTATTTAGTTTAGTATTGAATAATGATTTGATCTTCGATGGGGTTGTATAAGGATATTGATTTACCTTTACATTGGTTTTGAATGTTGGATGTGGATTTGGATGATGATTTTATTGGTTTAATATGATGTGGTTTGAAATATTTTGCGAGCTTGCATGTTATGATACTTCCTATCTTGTATTGGTTTGTGGACATGTTAAATGGTATGGAATGAATGGTGGAGCTAGTGGATATTGCTTTATTTTTGTTGATGTTTGGTTTGTGGAAGTTGGTGGATATGAGAGCTTTATTGGGTTGTTTTATGCTCAAGTGTTTGTGTTGATTTAGTAGGTACAAATAAGGCATGGAGAGCGGTTTGATCATGTGTGCCGATGGGTAACGCTTTCTATTGTTCCTTCTACCAATTAGATTTATTACATTGTTTTATGGCATGTAGATTGTTGTTAGGATTGTTGTGTGCTTGTGTGTGCGTGATGAACCCAAATGAGGCTTGAGATTTAATCATGATTTACTTAGTGGAGTTTGATGTTTACCTCAACCAATGATAGGGCGGAATCTGGTTTTTGAAGCATGATTTAAGTTTAACTTTTGAATTGCCGAGTTTTGTATGTGGTTAATGCATAGGACTTGACAAAAAAGCTGAGAGGTTTGAGCCATGATATTGTCATATCTATATTGTTTGTGAGTGGCAAGATTGAGAGTACGAGATCTAGAACTTGCATCCGTTCTCTATCTATTGGCATGAGTGTGTAACTAGAAAATTAACTTAGGCCATCGATTCTTAGTCCTACCTTTCACACCGGGAGTATAAGGTGGTTGTTATCATTATTTTGCCTTTTGTATCTTTGACCCCGTGATTGAGCTTTATTGGTGAATCTTCTTTGATATAATTAGGATCAAGTGTGGGGGGAAAGACTGTATAAGGGTAAATACGGTGATGAGAGTTGGGTTGGGAATTGATTGAATTTGTATTAATGGGAAATGTTGAGGCATGAAAGATTTGGAATAAAGGATTGGTTTGAAACCTAGAAAATGTAGCACCAACGAAATTTTTGGTGCAAGTGTTTGAAAAAAAAAAAAAAAAGAGGCACCGACAAAATGAATGAATGATGGTGCATTTGAAAAATGATGAAAAAAGAAAAGAAAAGAGAAAAGAAAAAAAGTGTGTTGTGAAATGGAAAAAAGCCTCGGGATTTGTTGTGGTTCAAAAAGAACAAGTTTGGGGGTTTTGGAAAATTGAGAAGTTTTGTCACTTTGACCCAAAACCACCCACCTTTTAGTTAGCCACGTTACAACCCGTGAAAAGACCTTTTTGATTCTAGAAACTAACTCGTTGTAGTATAGTGGTGAGAATGGATGCAAGCCCATGGAAATCAAGCTCGATATCTTGTGATTGTGTGAATCTCATCTTCCCTAAACACGTGAGGGAGTGCTTTCATTTCTGGTATCCATTTTTGATGAGTGGTTCATGTCCTTAGCATTAACCTTGTTACAAAGTTAGGTGATAATCTCGTTTTACTTGAACATGCTAAGATGATTTTGATGAGCTATGAGATATTGCACGAGTTAGGTTAATGGCTTTACTTGTTTTGATTGAGGACAATCAAAGGTTCAAGTTTGGGGGATTATGATATGTGCGTAAAATGACCTATTTTTCGATGTGTGAGCTTGCAGTTTGCGACCATTTTACTCTCATATCATATGTTTTTGTTGTTCCTTTGTTGTGTTTTCGTGTTTTTGTGTTTTGAATGTTGTAGGATAGGTTTTGAGCATAAACTAGCATTTTTGGTGGAGTTTTGGAGGAAAATCGCACGAGTTTGGAGTTTGGAGGCGTCGACCGGCCGAGCGGAGCAGGACCGGCCGAGCCAAGCTGGACAGAGAGCTCGACCGGTCGAGCTAAGCAGGACCGGCCGAGCCAAGCTGGACAGATGCGTCGACCGGCCGAGCTGAGTCTGCTCGACCGAGCCTTGCCAACAGAGAAATGGCTCGGTCGAGCCAAATTTGACCAGGCGAGCCAGACCGTGATTTCTTGCAATTTGGCTGTTTCCAATTTCGACCGGGCGAGCCATACTTCGACCGGGTGATCCGAGGCCCTGTTTGCTCGTCCATAAAAGGGGGAAATTCAGTTATTTGAAAAAACTTTTGCCATTTTTACATTAGATCTAGTTAGGAGTACCCCTATATTCCAACTTCCATCACGATTCCATCCCAATCCTAGAGTATCAAGGAGCTAATTCATCAATCCTTGGAGGAGAATTGAAGATCCAAGGGGGTAGATCAAGACCTAAAAAATCCAATTGGGGAAGATTTTACTTTCTACTTATCAATTGTAATGGATGTATTTGATTTCAACTTTGTATTGTTACAATTGAGAGGTATGATGCTCTAATTCAATTTGGATGTTGATTTGAACAAGGATGCATGAAAATTAAGTTTGATAATTGTTTGTTTACTTTCCTTTGAGAGCTTGAATTGCACTAGAACTTGTTCCTTACCTCTTAGGTGTAGGTAATAGCCAACTTAGGAGGTAGTTGACGTGAACGCTGCAGCCAACACGCGGGCGGAATCATCATGAATAATGTAGATTCATACGAATTTAGTTCCAATCCCTGTGCGGTGCTAGGTCGTAGGGCAATAATTGATGTTCTATTTGGAGTGGTCTAGGGCTTAATAACGTAGCTGTTTGCAAGTCTTAGCATCATCAACCGTTAGCTCGCCGTGACATGGGGTTAACGAGTGTAGGGTCGATTGCTCAATCTCTTAGGGATTCAAATGTGTTTACATCAATGATTAACCTAATTGGATTACATCTACGTTTATTTCAACATCCTATCTACCTCATTTGAGTATTTGCTTGTCTTGGTTTACCAATGTGTGGAGAGAATTGATTGAATGTTGAATTTCGATTTATTCACAATGATATTGATTGCTTGTTTTAGTACGGTTGTAGAAGTTTAATTTTGCATTAGGAATTTAGATAAAAACTCAACGATATATTTTTGCCTAGCTATAACATTTCCAAAGTTAGTAAATAGTATTCTATAGAGAGAATTGGAAAGAACCTTGGATTGAAAATTTAATGTGATATAGTGTTACATTTACACCGCATCACTATGCTAATGTCGATCCGTATACTCTTTGATGGGTTTTGTATACTGAAAGCATTTATTATAATGAGTATACAACCGTTTATTTCTCCTATCTGTCTAACAATCTTACATGTATGTAACAATGGTATCCTCTTGTCTCACCGATAAGGACGATCATACGGCGTGTAGTAGATCGCGAAAGACAGTATGATCACTTGACCTAGTGAGACATAAACTTGATCACAACCGAGACAGCGTATGAGGATACGTCTGTCCAAATGGCTGCGGCATTGTCGGAATAAGTAGTCTGTCTTGGTTACTTGACATGCTGGTACGCAAGGGTGGCGTATTGATGGACCTTCGTGAGATGTATTCGACCGTCTGACATCAGCGAATACAAGATCTCGTTATTGATTGAGTCCAAACCCTAACGAAGGTTTAGGAATTTTCACGGATTGACTGTTGCTTTGACTTGCCATGGTGGAGAGCCTACGTAATATGCTCGTATATCCGCATCTTGGGTAACAACAGTTCATGCAGTACTGCCTGAGATTGGGTTTAGGTTACCATATCCGAGTAATATGATGGGGACATTCCCTGAGGAGCTCAATGACATTCATCGTGCCAAAGTCCTGCAGACTGATTAAGTTCAGGCACGAGTGATAAGGATTGAATGGTACTACTCAGGAATAATAAGATATTAATTAATTGTAGATAGAACTTGTCAGAAGCTCCTATTAATTAATGAATGTTCGGTAACCTTAAATATGGGGATTCTCAATTAATGCAGCCCGTTCTCATAACGTGGTAATAAAGGGGTAGGTTAGTATTAATTCTGTGGTGAAAAAGAATTAATATTAATTAATTTATTGTGTCCTGGGTTGTGGACAGGGGAATTAATTGATTTATAGGCCTACTTTATTATTTGCATTAGGTCCCAGGACTTGCCCAATTAACATATGCTGAATTGAGTCCAGTAGCCCATTAGGGATAAAACCCTGGGTCTATAAATAGACAACACTCTCTCTGAAACGCTATCCACTTCATAACATTCAAATCAGTTTGAAACCCTAGGGAGAGAGAGAGCAGGGGCAGCGCCTGTAGAGGGGAGAAGGAAGAATTTTTCGACTACGGTCTACATCACAGATCTGTGGAATCCTCACCACTAGCAGATCTGAACAGCATTGGGATACAACCCTGAAGATCTGATCTGGAGAACAAGATTTTCTTTTTCTTCCTTCCTTTGTTTTCGATGGAATCTAGAAATTAGTGTTGTAATTTCGTCTTCCGCAGATTTAATCAAATCACGCGGTTGAATTAAAAGTTGGATATTCAAACATGAAAGATCGAATCAGACTCTACGGATTTATGGTAATCTCTTTATCCACGCATTAAATTCATAAGAGCATGCTAGGTTTTGTGAATTTTGATTATATGCAATATCCATAAATCGATCCGGTTCACATGGGTTTTTGTGATTCGGTTCACTAAAAATCCTTTGCAATTGGTATCAGAGCCAGGTTTCTGATTTATGCCTCTATTGTCTATAATAAATTCAATTATGCATGTGTGAGTTTTAGTTTATGTCGTGGATGGTTTTTGTTCCTCGTGGCAACCCATTTGATTCAGCCCGTGGTGGTTTATCCATGTAGTGTTGAATCTGTTTTGTAAATTCACGAGAAAATCCATGATTAGTTTAGATTTGATTAAAATTGTAATAGATTAGATTCTGTAGTTTTATTTTAAATCTGTAATTTGGACAGGTCAGGATGAAGAACGAAGACAGAGCCGACGGCGGGCGGCGCAGGGTGGCTGGACAAGGCCGCACGCGTGCGGCCGCAGGCCGTGGTGGCGCAGTGGCATGAGCTGGCGCCGCAGGAGCGCGCGGCAGCGCTGGCGGCGGTTGTGTCGTCGTCGTCGGCTGTTGTCCCGTCGCGGTGGTTCATGTTTTGGTGGCTGGTGCAATCCTGTGTAAACCCTTGGTTTGCATTAGGGTTTGGGGCCAATCATCAAATCACAAAATCCTAAAGCCCAAAAGATATGGTTGAAGATTTGGAGGCCCTAGAAGATTTGAATTCATTCAATTAAATTCAAATTCAAATTGTAATGGATAGGATTTTAATTTTCCTGTTTTATGGGGCCACGAGGAATTTTTGTTTGCCTTAATTGTCCACGTATGATATGTGATTTATTATGTGCGCAATTAAGCATGTGTAGATAATAGGAAAAGCATGATTTACTGCTTTTATTATTTACAGTTTTTCCAAGCATGCTTATGTGATTAATTTCTTGTTGGATTATATTTTGGGAATTTTTGGGCTTGTTTAATTACATGCAAAAATTTGGAAAATATAATAACAAAGAAATTATATGTGCGCATATGAGAAACCTTTTAAAAGAAAAATACTAAGCAGATTTTTTAATTAAAATCAATAGACCTCCACAAAGCGGTCCTAGGCTGTAAGTGTATCTCTCACTCTAGTAAACGTCTACGAGTGTAGCTTGTTAGTTCTTGGAGGTACATGGGTACGGTTGTTGGGATTTCTAGACAAACAATTTAAATTATGTGAATAGTGGGAGGGTTTTGCGTAAACGTCTACGAGTGTAGCTTGCGTAGATCTGTTTCATAAGTATTCTAGGATTGATTTAAATTATAGATAACAAAAGCTTTAAGGGCTGTGCGGTATGGTTACGTGCCATGCTAAACTGTCCCTTTTGGCTAGAGTTAAATTTGTGGTTAATAGCTTAGAAGCATCTTAGAATATAATGCAAGAATTGCATCCCTGTTCTTGAGAGATGGCTTGGTCTAAAGTTTTCACTAATTATTAATTTCTAGTGTCGAAAGGTTCCTGGCATGGTAGTGAAATTAAATGAATTGGGACTTAAAACCCGCAGTTCTGGTTGAGGGTGACATCGTAAACGTCTACGAGTTTAGCTTGCGGTGGGAACTCTTGGGCAATTAGTGGAAAACATTTGTATTTGATTTATTAAAAGGTTTTCAATGCATTTGTTTTCGAAGTTCTACATGTATGTTCTTATTTAAGATTTTTTATTGTTTCAGATATGTCTATGTCTACTGTCGATCATTTACTTGCTCTCAATCCTCTAACTGGTCTGAATTTCCCTGAATGGAGTTTTTGCTTCAAACACATCCTTTATCTGAAAAATCAAGCATATGTTCTTTTTATGGATCCACTATTGCGTACTCATGATAAGGTCTATGAACTTGAGCTTGAATTTTATGAAAGATGGGAGGATGCTAATGAGTTCGCCTTTTGGCTCATCACGGGTTCCTTATATAGAAAATTGAGGCACAAGTATGAGTATCTTGAGAGGGCTGGAGAGATCTGGAAAGAACTCTTGACAGCTTATGGTAATGTGGAGCGGACTATTAACTATGGACTTGTGCACGATCTTGTGTGCAAGTAGATGGTTGAAGATTGTTCGGTGACAGCACACATGATGTCTATGATTGATCTCATGAGACAGTTCACTGTGCGGGGTGGTAATATCAGTGCGCAAGGCGAGATTGATATCATCCTGAATTCTCTTCCGGACTCATTTTATGACTTTAAGGTAGTAGCTGCTGCAAGGGGAGAGTATTGATAGCCGCGTGAAGCTCACACAATTAACACACGTTAAATTTTATCAATCCGGTCTCTTTCTAATTCGCTCAAGTGGATATCATCTACTCAATTGAAGGGGTAAAATAGCTAGGTTACTCAAAAGTCATTGATTTTCATCTATCTAGGCAATGAATCGTAAACTAAGCTTTAAATGCAAACAATCAATTATTAAACAAATTGCTAACTTCTCCAATCATGTAATTCAATCAATGGTTTAGGTAGATTAAGATAACAAATCCGACAATCTTATAAGTGTTTGTAAACTTCAATTGTTCCGAATTAAACCAAGTTATGTTGCGAACAAATTTTAATTCCCATGTGGTTGAGCAACCGACTCTAATGTCGCTAGTCACTTGCTACGGATAACTAGCGGTAGATGACACTAGGAATTGCAAACAACTACATTATTAACTCCTAGGCCACTCCCAATCAACCGTCAATTATCGCCCTACAATCCTAGCACCGCAATGGATTGGAACTAGAATTATAAGATTATGCACTTATCACGACGATTTCGTCCGCGTGTTGGCTGCAATGTTCATGTCAACTACCTAAAGGCTGGCTATTACCTACACCTAATAGGCAAGAAACAAGCTTAAGTGCAAATCAACCCCTCATAGGAAAGTAAACAAGCATAATTGATTCAATCCATCACAATATCCGTTATACAACGCTCACTAATGAAATTATTTCTCCATACCTTGAATTAAGTACAAAGCAAATAGGAAATTGAAAGAATTCATTACAAAACTCAAGGTCAACGATTGATCTTCCTTGTTTGCCTTCTTTGAATCCAATCTACCTCCCTTCCTTCTTCAATCTTCACCAAATGGATGGAATGTGGCTTGTTTCACCTTGATTTTTGTTGGGGAGAGGTTTGGAGATGAATCTAGGGAGAAGTATCGTGATGGTTACTCCAAATTTGACCAAAAGCTCTTCAATTAACTGCTTTTCCCCCTATTATAAACGAGAAAACAGGGCCTCGGATCGCCCGAGCCAACCATGGCCCCCCGAACCTACCTGGAAACTGTGGAGAACCTGGGAAACTCATTCTGGCTCGGCCGAGCCAGAACCGCTCGACCGAGCCTACTCTCTGTCAGCATGGCTCGGTCAAGCCTGCACTGCTCGGCCGAGCGAGCCCTCTGTCCTGCTCAGCTCGGCCGAGCCTGCTTCGCTCGGCCGTGTGACTCCTCCAAGCCTCCGAAACTCTCCTTTCACTCCGCTAGGACGAACCTAACCTCCTTGGACTTCAACTTGGACGATTTTCCTCCAAAACTCCACCAAATATGCCATATTATGCTCAAAATACGTCCTACAATATTTCAAACACGAAAACAAGACAAAAGAACAACGAAAACATATGATATGAGGGTAAAATGGCCACAAACATGAACACTCACACATCAAAAAATAGGGCATTTTACACACATATCATAATCCCCCAAACTTGAACCTTTGATTATCCTTAATCAAAACAAAGTAAAGCAATCAATAAACCTCATCAATCAACCTCATAGCTCATCATAGTCATCTTGGCATGCTCTTATCGAACGAGATTATCACCTATCTTTGTGACACGGTTAATGCTAACAACTTAAACCACTCATCAACATTGGATAAAGAAATGAAAGCACTCCCTTACGTGTTTAGGGTTTGATGAATTTCTCTCATTCACAAGATATCGAGCACAATTTCTATAGGCTTGAAACAATTCTCACCACTATACTACAATGAGTTGGCTCCTAAAATCAAAAAGGTTTTTGTTTTTGGTTATAACGTGGCTTACTAAATGGTAGGTGGTTTTGGGCTAAAGTGACGAAATTCTCCATATCCCAAAACCCCCAAACTTATTCTCTTCAATCCACTTCTAACCTTGAGGCTTTTTCATCAAATAACTCATAATTTTTTTTTCTTTTCTCATTTTTCTTTAGCACCATCATTTTTTCTTTCCTTTCATGGTGCCTTACTTTTTCCTTTTTCTCTTTTTCTCTTTTCTTTTTCTAAGTACCCAAATTTTTGTTATTTTTGTTGGTACCCTTTTTTCTAGGATTCAAATCTATCCTACACTCTATACTTTTATTGCCTCAACAATCTCAACTCAAAGATACCAAATGATTCCCATCCCAACTCTCATCTTCGTATTCACCCTCATACACTCATTCCCCCAAATTTTGTCCTAATAATTTCAAAGAAAATTCTCCATTTAAGCAAAATCACGAGAAACAAGGGTATGAAGGGCAAAATTATGATATCAACAACCTTATACTCCCGAAGTGAAAGGAAGGACTAAGAATTGATGGCTTAAGATCATATTTTAGTTACCAAACTCATGCCAAATAGATATAGAATATATTCAAGTTCTAGATTTTGTGCTCTCAACCTTGCCACTCACAACCGATCAAAGTATGACAATATCAAAGCTAAAAAACTCTCGGCTTTTGTCCAGTCCAAGGCATTAACCTCGCACAAAACTCGGCAATTCAAAAGTTCAATTCGAGCATGCCTTAACAACTAGATTGTGCCCTATCATTGGTCAAAGTAAATCTCAAGCCTTACAAAGTAAATCATGATTCAAATCTCCAATTCTCATTTGGGTTCATCACACACACACAACAAGCAGACAACATCCTAATTAACAATCTACATGCCAAGAACAATTAAATTGAAACTAAATGGTAGGAGAAACGATAGTAAGCGTTTCACTGCCATGTCAGGATGCTTTTGACACTAGAAATTAATAATTAGTGAAAACCTTAGACCAAGCCATCTCTCAAGAACAGGGACGCAATTCTTGCATTATATTCAAAGATGCTTCTAAGCCATTAACCACAAATTTAACTCCGGCAAAAAGAGACAGTTTAGCATGGCATGTAACCATACCACACAGCCCTTAAAGCTTTTGTTATCTATAATTTAAATCAATCCTAGAATACTTTTGAAAGAGATTTACGCAAGCTACACTCGTAGACGTTTACGCAAAACCCTCCCCACTATTCACATGATTTAAATTGTTTGTCTAGAAATCCCAAAAACTGTACCCATACACCTCTAGGAACTAGCAAGCTACACTCGTAGACATTTACTAGAACGAGAGATACACTTACAGCCTAGGACCGCTTTGTGGAGATCTATTGATTTTAATTAAAAAATCAGCTTAGTATTTTTCTTTTAAAAGATTTCTTATATGCGCACACATAATTTCTTTGTTATTATATTTTCCAAATTTTTGCATGTAAATAAACAAGCCCAAAAATTTCCAAAATATAATCCAACAAAAGAAATTAATCACATAAGCATGCTTGGGAAGCTGTAAATAATAAAAGCGGTAAATTCATGCTTTTCGTATTATCTACACATGCTTAATTGCGCACATAGTAAATCACATATCATACGAGGACAATTAAGGCAAACAAAAATTCCTCGTGGCCCCACAAAAATAGAAAAATAAATTCTATCTATTACAATTTGAATTTGAATCTATTTGGATAGATACAAATCTTCTCAAATCTTCTGGGGCCTCCAAATCTTGATTCACCACATCTTTTGGGATTTAGGCCTTTGTGATATGATGATTTTTCCTAACCCTAATACAAACCCTAGGGTTTACACAGGATTGCACAAACCACCAAAACCACAAGCCATCGCGATGGGACAGCATCACCCGACGACGACCACCGCCGCCACCAGCCGACCGCCGCTGCCGCCGCCGCCGTGCGCCCGCAGCCTCGTCCCGCGTGTGGCCGTGCTGTAGGCCCCGCGTTGCTCACCCAGCACGGCCACGTGCCTGCCGTGCTGCTGCCATCGCCCGCCTTGTCCTCCGCCGGCCCTGCGTCGGCTCCATCTTCGTTCTTCGTCCTCGATCCGTCCAATTACATAATTTTGAAAATAAAATTACAGAATCTATTCTATTACAATTTTTCAAAATCTACACTAATCACAGATTTTCTCGTGATTTTACAAAATTAATTCAGCCCTACACGGATAAACCACCGTGGGCTGAATTACACGGGTTGCCACGAGGAACAAAAACCAACATCCACAAAACGATAAATTCATAAATGCGTATCGAATTTAACAATACACAAAAGAGCCATAAATCAGAAACCTGGCTCTGATACCAATTGTAGGGTATTCCTGTGAACCGAATCACCAAAACCAATTTGAACCGGATCGATTTATGGGTATTGTGCACAATTAAATAAACAATAAACCCTAGCATGCTCCTATGAATTTAATACTCAGATTTGTGGATTGAGGGATTACCGTAATTCTGTCGAGTCTGATCCAATCTTTTGCGTTTGAATTTCCAACTTTAATTCAACCACGCAATTCGATTTTATCTTCGGACAGAAATTAGAACTCTAATTTCTAGATAAATTCAAAAAATAAAGAAAGAAAAGAAAATAGAATTCTGTTCTCCAGATCAAGTCTTCAGATCTGTATCCTAATGCTGTTCAGATCTACTACTGGTGAAAACTCCGTAGATCTGTGGTTTGAGCAGGACCAGAATCCAAATTCTCCTCCCTTTCTCTCAAAAATGGCGCCCACTATCTCTCTCTCTAGGTTTAGGATTTTTCAACTGTGTTACAACTTATGAGAGAGAGCTGTTTATTTATAGACCTAGGGTTGTAAACCCTAATGGGCTCCTGGGCTCAATTCAGCATATTTATATGGGCCAGACGTGGGACCTAATGCAAATAATAAAGTGGGCCTATAAATTAATTATTTCTCATGTCCACAACCCAGGACACAATTAATTAATTAATATTAATTCTTTTTCACCACAGAATTAATACTGACCTACCCCTTTATTACCACGTTATGAGAACGGGTTACATTAATTGAGAATCCCCATATTTAAGGTTACCGGACATCCATTAATTAATCGGAGCCTCTAACAAGCTCTAACTACAACTAATTAATATCTTATAATTCTTGAGTAGTACCACTCAATCCTTATCACTCGTGCCTGAACTTAATCAGCCTGCAGGAATTTAGCACGATGAATGTCATGGAGCTCCTCGGGGAATGTCCCCATCCTATTACTCGGATTTGCTTGCCTAAACCCAGTCTCAAGCGGTACTACACGAACTGCTGTTACCCAAGATGCAGATATACGAGCACGTTACTTAGGCTCTCCACCATGGCAAGTCAAAGCAACAGTTAACCCTTGCAAACCCCTAAACCTTCGTCAGGGTTTGGACTCAATCAATATAACGAGATCTTGTATTCGCTGATGTCAGACAGACGAATACATCTCATTGCGGTCCATCAATACGCCACCTCTACGTATCAGCACGTTAAGTAACCAAGACAGATTACTTATTCCGACAATGCCGCAACCATTCGGACAAACGTATCCTCATACATTGTCTCGGCTGTGATCAGGTTTATGTCTCACTAAGTCAAGTGATCATACTGTCCTCTGCGATCTACAACATGCCGTATGATCGTCCCGATCGGTGAGATAAGAGGATACCATTGTTCATACATGTAAGATAGTTAACAGATAGGAGAAATAAACCGTTGTATACTCATTATAATAATTGCTTTCAGTATACAAAACCCATCAGTATCAAGCTAGACCAAGGAAATTACGAATCTCATTTGGCGTCGTCGGTGATTTCCACTCTATCATCGTCTGAATCTTTGCTGGATCTACCTTTATGCCATCTGCCAACACGATGTGACCGAGGAATGTCACTTCTCTTAGCCAGAACTCACACTTACTAAATTTAGCATAAAGCTTTTCATCCCTGAGAGTCTGTAACACCGTTCTCAGATGTTGCTCGTGTTCAACTTCACTCTTTGAGTATATGAGGATGTCATCGATAAACACCAAGACAAAGTTATCAAGATACGGATGAAATATTTGATTCATCAAATTCATAAACACTGTCAGAGCATTCGTGAGTCCAAACGACATCACTACAAACTCATAAAGGCCATATCTTTTCCTGAAGGCCTTCTTTGGGATTTCTTATTTTTTGATCTTTAACTGATGGTACCCTGATCGAAGATCGATCTTAGAAAATACACTTGCTCCCTTGAGCTTATAAAATAGATCATCGATCCTTGAAAACGGGTAACGGTTCTTCAACGTCAGCTTATTCAATTCTCGATAGTCAATGCACATACGAATTGAATCGTCCTTCTTCTTAACAAACAAGACTGGTGCTCCCCATGTTGACACACTCGGTCGAATGTATCCCATATCCAATAACTCCTACAGTTGAACCTTCAGTTCTTGCAATTCTTCAGGTGACATGCAATATGGTGCCTTAGAGATCAGTTCTGCATCCGCTTCCAAGTCTATTGTGAACTCAACCTACCTGTCTGGCAGCAGTCCCGGTAATTCCTTTGGAAATACGTCTTCGAATTCTCTCACAATTGGCACATCTTGGACCGTCAACTCGGGCTTCTACTCTCTTTCTAGATACACTAGAAATGCTTGATTTTCGACTTTGCACAGTAACTTCGATGCCTGCAGTGCTGAAATTTCTGGCACTCTTTGCCATCTTCTGAAATCGTAAACAAATGAATCTTCATTCTCTGGCTGCGGAATGATCACTTTTCTTTCGCGACAGAGGATCGTCGCCTTGTTCTTTGCCAGCCAATCCATACCTTGAATCATGTCTATGTCTTGAATATCTAGCATGTTCAACTCCGCTACCTGAATCTCGTTCTCATTCAACTTGATTCTCAAGTCACGACATACTAAGGTGGAGATAGTGGTTTCTCCTGAAGGTATTGCTACGTTCAAGTCTTGGTTATTCCATTCTACCTTAAGATCTAATCCCTCAACACATGCAGATGAAATGAAGGTGTGCGATGCTCCAGTGTCAAAAAGTACTATGATAGGTACGTCATTAATCGTTCCCATACCTTCTAGATTTCCTTCATCACTGTTTCCATCCAAGGCATAGGCTCTTGACCTTCTCGGTTCCTCCTGCGGAATCTTATCTTGATGCCTAAGAGGAGCTTGATGGCCTTTCCTACCTCCTCCTCGGTTCCCGATATTGCCTCTCCACGGTTGGCGGTTACCCCTGATCGCCCTCAATTGATGGTTAACCGGCCTTAGAAAGTTCTGGTGGTTCCCAGATCCTGTTTGAGGTGTGGAGCACTGATAAGCATAGTGCCCTTGGCCACTGTAGTTATAGCATTTTAATCTGCCGTTCTGGCAATCCCCTGTATGCCTTCTCCCACATCTCTGGCAGTTCTGTTGACCTACATCCCTCTGGTCACGCCTGGGTGCCATCTGGGGTCTTTTTATTGGATAGAACTGATTGTCGTTTCTCCCCTGGAAATTCTGATATACCCTGGTCTGGGCACTTCTGGCTTCCCTGCCCCTGAACAAACTGCCTAGGAGGCTCTTCCCATTTTCTTTTCGGAGCTGGGGCTGGAGCCTGGGCCTCCTGAACTCCCCACTCCGGCATCTTCTTATTTTTGGACGCCTCAATGTCCAAAGCGTGACTCAGCAGCTCCTGATAATTCAGTCCCTTCATGGTTGCTAACTGCGTGCGGATTTCTTCACGCAAACCTTCCCTGAACTTGTCTGCCATCTTTTGTGGCGTGTCCACAAGATGTGGCGCCATCTGCAATAATTCCCCGAATCTGGTGTCGTATTCCTCCACAGACATCTTCCCTTGTTCAAAAAGGAAGAACTCCACTTCTCTCTCTCGTCTATACTACTTCGGAATGAACTTCTTGTATAGGGCTTCCTTGAATCTCTCCCAATTCAGCTGGGATCTCTCTTCAGGTGCCACTGACCTAACGTAAGTCTCCCACCAACGATCTGCTTTTCCCTTCAACTGATAGGTCATGCAGTTGACCTTCTCAGCTTCAGTGCACTGCATGTGCCTGAATATCTTTTCTAGTTCCCGTATCCAGTCCTCAGCTGCTACTGGACCGCCTGTCCCATGAATGGTGGGAGGCTTCTGTTTACGGAAAGTATCTACCAGCTTAATTGATGAGGTGGCTGGTGCTCTCTCCGGCGGAGGTTAGTTGTGTCCTCCCTGAACTATTGCACTGTCTCCGTCGGACAGCGTCTCATATCCGTCATGCTCTTGGAATATAGGGATCTCTAATAAATATGGGGCGTCGAATTCATGTGGCAGATTGGCTCCTCCACGACCTCTGCCTCGGCCTTTGCCTCTGCCTCGGCCTCGGCCACGTCCTTGGCCTTTGCCTCTTCTAGAACCGGGATTAACATTCTCCATGTTCCTTCTTTCCTGCAACTGAACAGTCAACGACATAATAGCTGTTAGCGAATAGTACATATCCCAAAACAATAACTTCACAACAATAACAAGGAAGTAACATCATCAACAATAACAAGGTCAAAATCCTGCAATATTAGGCATTCAACACACCAAACCGAAATATAAAAAGGTTACAAGAGAAACAAGGTCAGTACGAATACAATAATAACATCATCCTCCCATAGTACATAATCAAGATGGAAATAACATCAAATCAATAAGACCACTCAGACGGTCTTCATCTTCCCTTTTCCTTTATCCGAAGCTGCAGCCGTCTTGCCCCTGCTACTCTCTGTATCGCTGGAGATGCAAATCGGCGTATGAGCAGTCCCATATCCTCCAAACATGTCTGCCCAACCACTCTCTGTAGGTCTTGGCCACATCTCAGCGCTGTGTGTACCTGCATCAGGTGCTGGGTATGCCTGACTGGGCTCCCCGGCGTATATTGGTGGCGGCTGAACAGATGATGCATGTAGATCGCAAAACCCTGGAGGTCCCATGGAGTCCTGGTACCGAGGTGCACCCTGAACTAATGACATGGAAAAGTCGCTTAAAATATACGGGTCATAGGCTCCTCCATGCTGAAACCCGGGCTGAGGTGGTGCATAAGCTGCCGAAGGTGTACGTGGTATAGGTCGAACTCTCAGATGTGAGGTAGGCCCTGCTGCGGACGCCTGAGTACCTCTAGATGAAGTAGGCGAAGGGTTCCCGTCAGCAATAACCTTCCGAATCAAATGTTCCAATGAAACGTTGGAAGCTCCCTACGGTGCCAGTCACACTTTCACTGTACAACCTAGTCAACGTCATCACTCAGTTAGTCCACCGGTCTGGCATGAGGTTCAGAATCCTCTTCATCGCCTCTTGATCAGTTACTCCGAGGTAACGCACTCTCTCCCACAGCGCTAGATAATCCACCAAGATAGAAACAAGGTTATCCTCTAAAAAAGGACGGTGCTCCCTGAACCGCCTGACTAGTCTCTCCTGAGGGTCCATCTGCCACATCAAACAAATGGTCAGTCCCAAAAGTCAACAAATAGCAAAATGCATGACTCTGTGTCTCGGGGCACCCACTGTCCTCCGATAAACCATGTCGAGGTTTCTTTAGATCCTCGTGCAGACATACTGACTCAACTCCGAGTCTGACTGTATCTGTCAGGCTCCTCGTGTGCATTCTGTACACCTAGCTATTAACTTTCAGTTTCCACAAGTCAACTCACTCTTACTACTAACACACTAAACAACGAAGAAATTTTAAATTTCCCGTTATTCAAAACCAAGTTCTAAGGTTAAGTCAACTACGGGTGTTGGTTCACTCCACCCCTTAACAGCATAAAATTCTTAATCAATTAACCCAGTCCCAAGTCATTCTATGTCTACCCAAGTCAGTGCCTTTTCAAGGCCCACAGTCAACCGGTTAGTCCTGTTCCATCCAAATTCATGCTTCAAGATAATTTCCAACTTCCACCATTTCTTACAGCTCAATTTACAATTTTACACATCTTAGCCATAACACAAAATTTCACACTGCTTGCAACACGTTTCAAAACCCATAATTTGAAATCACCATTTCAAAAACCATCAAGCCAAACAACTCCAACCGTTTTCAAAACCAACTAAATTTTTTTTCCAAAATAAACCAACAACTCCAATAAACTTTCAACACTAATCAAACTTCACAAATTCCAAAACCAACACACAATTAACTTCTTTCATCAATAACCAGTGTTAGCGTCCCCCTCAACACAAAACCACTCACAACTTCATCAATGTTTACAACAAATCTTTGCTCAACACTTGAACCATTTACAAATCATTTTCAAATCCATTTTTGACCAATACTGAACACTTTCAAAGTAATCCATCAAAATCAAATTGCAAGCAGGAAACTTTAAAATCTCAAAACGTACCTCAGGTTGCGCAGAATGGTGTAGGGTGTAAAATATGAGCAGTCAATTCAATCAGCTTCCAAAACCAAAACACTTTGAGGACTCGATATTTTTCAAAACAGTTTCACAACAAATTTCAAATAGTTTCAAATTGTTTTAAACCGCACTCTGATACCACTTCTGTAACGCCCCCATTTAACCTTCCCAAATTTGAGGCACATTACAGTCGTGGTTACCGGTCTTTCAAATAATTTAAAAAAACAAACAGCGGAAGACTCCATCATTTCAAAAGATAAATTCTAGAAAATGACATTTAACCTTAAAAAAATGTAATTCAAAACGGAACATGGATAGTTGAATATTTAGATTTTCAAAAGTAAACAAGACAGGGGAAGGAAATAATTCAGAGAGCGGTGCAGCAGTTTGTAGCGTGATGGTGACATGCATATGAAGATGCATGTCACAGGATCTTCAATCTTCACTCTCAGCTCCGTACTTTACACCGCCACTTAACCATCCCTGCTCGCTCAACCTGCGTATTTTAGAAATAATACGAGGGGCTGAGTATTTTCGTACCCCGTGGAAACGTGCCCAAAAACAAACAGTTTAAATAAGAATGCTATGCAACTCACACAGATAGACACGGGGTTTTGTTGAGAGAAACCGTGTTATCTAAAACATTTTATTTTGCACGTGCTATCTAACATGTATTATATATGTTTATCGTGGTGTAACTGGAAGCTGGCCCACTTCCAAGTTATGATGATTACTCAGGAATGAATACACACTCAACCCACTATCATGTAAGTGCTCTAATCTCGGAACACACAGCATCGAGATCCGATCGTATATAAATAATCAATTATTTTCTTTACAGAGTTACGGTCACTGCCATTTCACTCGAGCTCATAATCTTAAGGTTGCTAGCCTTTATCACAATTAATAAGAGTAGCGCAAGTACTCCACGTACATGGTTCTTATCTCATTAATAACTCTCTATTGTTAGCAAACAATCAGAGGACAGATATAATAGCACAAAAACCCTTGCATAGCAATCAGTTAAAAACAAAGTATTTTCACACGTTTTGAAAATAAGAGCACGTTTTCTTTTATATACTGAAATAGATCCCACCTGATGTTAGGCTTCAAAAGTAAGATGCTTCCCGCTAAATGTGTAATTGAGCTCGCTTTCCTCAACACTTAACCTCCTACAACAATTATAGTTTAACCAAATAGGATGGACGATCTAGGATAATCAATAACCTTTAATCAAATCCAAGAAACATTTCTCAACTAAGCTCAAAATTCAACATGCTTCATGCTTCGACTAATAAACCTCAATTTCCATTAAACATGATAAATCTAGTTCTAACTTCCATCTCATAATCCAACATTTGTTTTACACTTAATATGTCCTTATAATCATATACTAAACTTAGGGATTGAAAGTAACTCGAAACAGAATGAAACGGATCAAGAAACCGGGGTTTTTTTCAGAAGGGTTGCAGCCCGTCCCGAATGGGACACATACATCCCGCTCAGAATGAATGTCCCTGCTGCATGTTCACCTTTGTTGAGGCCTGTCCCGAATGGGATGCTTCTATCCCGCTCGGGACACGTCATCTTCTTCGCGCGTCCTTGCAATTTCAACACTGCAACTCAACATATATTCCATTCTACCCATCTAATTTCACATGCAAACATATCACAATGTTCCTAGACTCACTAAGAATGCGGAAACACGCTTTAAAACTCGAATAACAACGGAAAGATGAGATGGATGGAAGCTCACCGGAATCCTTCTTCTTCACGGCGGAGGCTCAATTTTCGGCAACCAATGTCACGTCTCAAGGTACCAAAATGCTCCCTAGAACGCAAGGAGTCCAAAAACAACAACCAAAACTTGAGTAAATTCCGATTCAAGAGATTTGCAACTTCAAAAACGAAAAAGAGGAACAAACGGCGGCCTACCTTCTCTCTACAATATCTCGCTCAATCCTCAACTTCACGTCGCCCACGTTAGCTCTTTAGAAAGCTTGAAGGACGATCTACGCGATGCTGGTGGTGGCATAGCCGGAGATGGTCTGAGATGGCCGAAATGTTGTCGGGAAGAGTGGCAGCGAGAGAGACGGTTAGGGGATGGGGGTGGGCGACAACTTGAGAGAGAAAGGGGGAGTGAAAATGATTTTTCCTACTTTTCCAACCTTAGGCTGTATTAGAGATATATTCTCCTTCCAACATGTGTCATCCCAAAACCATACAAGATGACACCTATTTCCAATTAACATAAGGTCCCACTTCCACCTTATACAACCTCATGATGTAATTCCACCTTAATTCATTTTCAAATAACCATTGATAAATCTTCAAAATTAAAAATCTTTCCCTAGCTCGATCTAGGAAATCGGCTTCTCGAACACAAAACTAAATTTCAAAAGCTCTTAGATGTAATAATGCACAATCTAAGTAGAAATTCATCTCATTAAATTAATCAAGCAGTAAATTAACTTAATTACACCCGGGATATTACATATATCATAGTTTAGGTATCATTAATTGCATAGTTTTTTTATATAATGAATACATGGGAGTTATATAATGCATATAATATTAGTTAAAATTAAAGACAAAATTTATCATATAATGCATTTAAATTAATTAAACAAAATTGACATGGAATTTATTAACTCATTGAACCTTGGATCAAGTTTTGAAAGACTGAGATTTATTCTTATTTCTCATTATAAAATACATTCTTTTTTATCAATCGCCATATAAATAATATATTAATTTATGTTGTATTTATTATCGTACAAGTTTATGATATGCACATAGCATAATACATATCATATAAGTTTATGATATACACATAGAATAATACATATCATTGGCTTATACTCTCTCTGTCCCAAATCAATAGGTACTTTTCATTTTGGCACATGAATTTTGGAGCTAGTGTTTAGTAGCAAATTATGGTCGGTAATAAAATTGGCAATCGTAATTAAATTTTATAAGACTTAAACAAGTTAATAACGATTGCCAATTCTATTAACGACCACAATTAGCTACTAAACACTATCTCCGAAATTCATGTTCCGAAATGAAAAGTACCTATTGGTTTGGATGGAGGGAGTAAAAATATCAAACCTATATTATTTTAATACAAATAATTAAAAATTTCCATGCATCGCGTGGGTGCAATACTAGTATATATTAAAACAAAACCAGATTTTTTATATGGCAATTACAGTTGCATTAATGATTCATTAATTGAACATCTTAGTTCGTTAATTAATAACTAAAACTAAGTTGTAATATTTTTGGACATAATTGATATGTATGATTGGATTTGTCAATCATATATTAAATACTTAATTATTTCTGTACAATTTATTTAATATTTATTATGATTAGTTTAGTTAATAATTTATTTAATTTGTTAATAATTAATTTAATTATAAAATTTATTAAATTATATAGTATTTAATTTAAAACCACAGTTATTTAATTTAATAATTGATTTTATATGATTATAATCGGATTAAATAATTGTTTTAAACTTATATTAATCAAGCAGCAATAATTACAAAATCTTATAAATATAATATTCATAGAGAATGAATCCTAAATTGTATTATATATGAATCCAATACAAATTTAATTATATAAAATCCTAATAAAATTCATTTATATTTAGTTTTAAAATGATAGATATTAAATAAAAAAATAAAATTATATGAATAAATTGGCTTTTTTAGTAGGTTAATGCTTACTACATCTATAAGTTTGGTTAAACAATTTAAAATCACCAAACCAACATATCAATTAGGAGATTACAATTGATTTGGTCTACAATATTCCAAATTTAGTTGATTTTGAAATATAAATATAGATGGAATACATGATTTTATTAATTAAGGAAGTAAATTCAATACAATTTTAGAATAAGTTATCAAATTAAACAAAATCCTTAAATCATGGCAATATATGATCAAATTTCGGACCATCTATTTTTATATTCGCACTGTAAATATGAGTCTCTTATTTTAATTTCACAAGTTTTCTATCTCTCTCAAATGAAAATTTTAATTATGCTTATTTGTTTAGCTTAGTCTTCTTTTATTTTATTGTTATTGTAGATCATATTATTTGGTCTCAAACTTAGATTCAAATAATGAAGAGTATTTTGTAAGGAGGAAGACCAAAATAAAAGAATGTATATTAGCTCGAAGTTTCATATTTCAATGTTGAGAACAACACATGATTGTAGTTTGTGCTGTATAATTTATCATATTTCATTTATTTGTTTCTCTACACTTCATTACTTTTCTTTTGCTTTTTGAAATTTTATGCAACTTCCTTATCCATATGATAAATTAAACTAATTTCATGATTCTTTAAAAAAAACTAGATTGAATGAATATTTTTTTTATTAATTATGGAAGAATGATTATTTAAAATATTAAAAAAACGTTTAAAAATAGCATTTTCACAGAATATTATGTAAAACAAAATAATATTGCAAGAAATTTCAAATCGATCACGAACGTAATGGCAATCGAATATATAATTAATTTGAAATAATTATGAAAAATATCTCAATAAATATAAAATATAAAATTATTTGTAAAATAGTGTTAAATTAAATCGTAATATGAACTGAAGCGAAATAACAACCAATCCAATAAAACATATTTAATACTCCCTCCGTCCCAGTAGATTAGTCCAGTTTGGTTTCGGCACAGAAATCAATATTTGTGAGTGTAGTGGAATTAATATTTTATTGGTGTGAGAAGATTTTTTTCCATTTTAGGAAAGTGGACTAATCTAGTGGGACAGACGAAAATGGAAATATGGACTAATCTGGCGGGACAGAGGGAGTAATTAATAAAAATATTAAATGAAACAACAAAATGTTTGTAGAAATAATAGCAAAATTAATTTGTGACTTTGTTTATTTAAATATTGATTTTATTAATAATTTGAAATAATAAAAATTTTGATTAAAAAGTTCTATTAAATGAAATAAATAACAAAAAATATTAAATGAAACTGTAAAATGGTTGCAAACATAATAGAAATCTGACTTATAATTATTTAAATATGGATTTGATTGATCATTTGAAATAAAACTGAGCAAATTAACGATATTTACTATTAAACAAAATAACTACTAAAAAGATAATGAATGAAATTGTAAAGTAATCGCAAACATAATAGTAATAGATTATATAAGATTAATCGGTACTATGGTGTTATTTATTTATTTGATTAATCATTAGATTTCCTAAGAAAAGGTAATAAAAGTCTATTCATAAACTATGAGGAATTAAAATAATTTTTAAAAATCCTTCATGTCTAAGTTTTAATTTGATTTTTTACTTTTTGGTATTATTAATATTTACATATTCATTTTATTTCCTCACATAATCGCATGACTAAAGAAAATACTGTTCCCACTTTAAAAAAATAACTTAATTCATTACAAACCACCAACTTAAAATATGAATTATAAAAAATTATATAATTTTATAAATTAAGAAAGAAATAATTATGTGATTATTAACTCAAAATATCAATGAGATTGAGTGCATGATTTTTATTAATCAAGGACATATATTTACATAATTATCAATTATAATTATGTAAGCAAATCATTTTAAATATCAAGTAAAATGAATAAGAAATATTACTATTATTTATTATTAAATAAATAATAAATCAAAAGAAACACAAAAGTGGTCGGAAACATAATAGCAAATCAGACATATAGTTATATGACATTTAATATTTAAGAAAATATATTAATAAAATTTGAAAAACAAGATAATTCATGGATGAATATTAAATCAGACTGTTATATAATCGCAAAAGAATTAATGTGAAATAGCAACTAACCAAATACAAGTGCAATAATCTTTTTTCTTAATTTATTTAATAAGATATTGATTATTTATTTAAATGATAAGATGTATCACATAATACCGTAAAAAAGATTGGGAATGTTTGAACCACATGTGAATTTATTAATATTTATTTTAATATTTATGTTATTTTGGGATAATGCAATTAATGGATCGATAAGGTGGAAGAATAAATATATTGACGATCATATAAAATTATGTGGAGAGAATAGCGAAATGGATGAAACGAATGAATGAGAATCGAAACATATGTTTTGATGTTACAGTAGTCAATGATAAAATACGACTTTCGTAGTGAGGAATTCAAATAGTGACATTATTTAGGCAGAAGAAAAACTCACAACACATGAAAATAGTACGATTCTATATTGAACTACTATGAGGTATATGCACTATCAGGGATCAAAATAATATAGGATAAAAGCTAACAAATTGAGATTATTACGTGAGACTCAAAAATAATATCAATAAAGTGAAAATAACCACCATATTATAATATCATCATTGAGTATAGTAAAAAGTTGACAGAGAGAGTTAGACGTGTGTATAAATTTCCAACACATTTGAGAATAACAAATCAAATTGCATATCAAGGAGTTTGAGGATCAAGTTTAATATGCATAAGTATGATTCATGCACATGGTTATATATTTATCCAATGATGTACACAAATAATTTATATCAACACAACAATTATAATAGTTTGTTTTGGTTCAAAAAAATTTGGCAGAAAAAAAGGATAAAAGCTGTATATTTTTTAGCAATAAAATACTGAAAGTTTTCACACATTAATAAATTATGAAGCAACTTATCAATATCAACAAAATAATATATATATATATATATATATATATATATAATTTTCAAGAAAATAATATATAAACAATTTTTTGAATAAGAAACTCATATGAGATTTACAAATGAAATTTAATAAATTAATCAGAGTAAATAAAATGAATGTCATTATAATATCATATGTAAACAATATATTAATTTATGTTATATATGTTATCATACAACTTTATAATTTACATGTTGATAAATATATATTATTTCAATACAAATAATTAAAATTCTCACACATTGCGTGGTGTGCAATACTAGTTTCTTTTTACATAAATTACATTTGTACATGCATGAAATAAATTTGTTAAATTCACATGTAGTCCCACATGCCACCTCAACAGACAATACACACACTAAACTCCTGCACTATATGCATGAAACTTTACTGTATGCTTTTGATTACTTTATGATGCTCATAATTTAATTTGATCAATGATTATTTATTTTCATGAAATTATCTTCGCAACGAGCACAATATCAAATATATTACGATTGCTATTTTTCCTTCTATAATTAATTAATAATAACTAAATGAATAGTTCATCTCCTTATTTATCTCCAAATTGCACATTTTCATCTTGCGTGCTCATATATTCATATATTAACTCTTAATATTTAAGTCATCATGATGCGCTCACAAGTGCGATTTGTTATCCACCTCAATATTCCATATCTTTCCAAAATAAAATCAATCCGACACTACTGAATCTAAGTGCCGCACTTCTCCTTGTATTTTCCTCAAGTTTCAAAGCGACTCCTTTATTTGAGGAATTTTTGCAGAACGTCCACTATAAGTATTCTTTCGTGTGACTCTTACGTGTTTTCTGTCAGGGGTTTCTTTGGGCTCCCCATCGTAGTTAATCGTAGGTTATGTTGTCTATTTGATGTCACATCTTATAGCTAGCATCATAGGTAAACTGGCAAAGTCGTGGCCAATTAAATTCATCATGCTCATTTCTCATACGTGGCGGCTAAGTTGTCCAGTAATATGGACCGTCTTCTTTGACTATGTTGGATAGTCCTCAAAGTCTTGGTTCGTAACTTCTAAAGTGTGACTTTGTTGTGTTATGCTAGTAGCTATGATAAATATACGCAAGTGCACGTATGTCTTAACAAGTAATATAGAACTAAGTCCAGATATCGTACCCAAGGGAGTGAAAGTGAGCCGTGCACATCATATTGTTTGTAAATCAAGATGGTTTTGTGACTTTTCTAATCTAAAATAACGAGAAAGCATATAAAATAAAACCAAACAGTACAAAAGCAAGTAACAATGTTTCTTCCCACAAAATAATCATAAACTGTTCAGATATTGTATGAATATAAAGATGGAATATACTCGGGTTATCAGCTATTGGTTATCTACTTTCCTATATGCTGCAGCATTGTTCCGACATCAACTCAGGTTCTTGCAACCACTTCTTCCTTTGTCTAGATTAATTTCACAGTACTAGATCTGTATTTTCTTGCTAGCCTTCATATGTCTATGATGGGTTTTACTTTCCAACACGCTATTTCAGAACAGGGGTTCTTGCAAGTCTTAGATTCTATGCATCTCTACACTAGAAATCAAGATTAATCACGACTTCTTCAACCTAGATCTCCTATTGGTCTCACTAGGTGATATCTCTACCTGCTACTGTTGTGTTTAGATAGATGATAAGCTCATTATTTTACTCGCTTATCTATATTATTTTCTACTATTTTATGTAGTTTTGTTGAGTTTGTATATATATTCTATGCATGACTCTATATTAGGTGGTATTACGCGCATCTTGGTGTTTTTGCAGGTTTTAGGCCTAAATTCACTTGAAAACCGTTCCGAAAGTAGTGATGTGTAAGAGTAGCAGTGAATAGTTCTTCCTCAAGAGGAATTCGGGCTATTGGCGCATGGCAATGGATGATGCTTTGAGTTAGCTCTCCAACGCAACTGGAATCGGGTCAATCAAAGTTGGGGAGAGGAAGTTATGGCCAAAACCGTGAGAACGTGCAGAAGGGGCGAGAGACCACGTCGATCGATGCCAATCAGCATCGATTGACGCCGAAGATGAAGCCACATTGATCGACGCCAATCAGCAACGATCGACGCGGGTCTGCTGGCGAGGGAATTTGATGAAAATCGGATTTATTCATATCTTTAGCCCTAGATTTGATAGGATACACATCCACCCCTATAAATACTTAGTAAATTCGACTTTTTCAGGAGAGCTATCATAGGAATTATCATATATCTTCAGTTTTTAGAGTTTGGAGACTTGTGAAACACGAAACCCTTTTATTTTCTCGTAAGTTCTTTACTTTTATGCAATTTAATATTTTTTCTTTTGGATTTCTATCTGCGATGAGTGGCTAGAAACCCTAGCGGGTTCTAGGGTTTGATATTATTATGGATGCATGTTAGGATTAATTAATTAGGTTCAGCATTCCTGTGTTTATTCTAGGATTCTAGATTAATTCAAGGACTGAGAGGTGACGATTAATTTAGATGTCTAGCTATTGATAGAAGGACCGAGAGGTGAATATTGATATTAGGAGTAGGAATGCATGTTACAATCTACACTATCCAAAAAGATGTACTAGACTGTAGGAATTGAACTGATTTGCTTAGTAATCTAGGTTATATTTGCCAAACATGGAAATATAGCATTGTTGCAGTATTCCACCTGTTAAATTAGTTGATTCCTACATGTTATCCATAATAAGAATTCTTCCCTAGAATCTGTGTTCTTTTAAATTTGATTTCAAAATCTCTTTAATTTTCAAGTATTATCATCTTTATTTTCTAAATCAAAACCCTGATTTTCTGTTCACTCAAACAATGAATCTTAGGATCATAGCTAGTATAAAGGATAGTTTCCCCACACAATTCCCCTCGATTCGACAACCTTAGGGTTTACAAATTTATTTGCCACTGTTTCTATAATTAATCTGTAGATTTTACAGTGATCAAATTGACGTCGTTGCCGGGGAATTGGTAGATTTTATCTTGTTACTAGTTTGTCCTAGAATTTGCTGGATTGAGTTTTATTTTCTGTATGTGTGCGTGTGTGAGTTTTCGTTTCTGCATTCCACGTCGATGGACGCCCCTTAGCGTCAATCGACGTCGATCATTTTATTGCGTCGATCGACAGACACCTTACGTCGATCGACACCAACCACTTTCTTGCATCGATCGATGTGACATCCACGTCGATCGATGCCGAACTGATAGTTACCTATATGTTGTGCAGGTGCATGAACACGCGAGCCAAAGGAAAAACACTCGAGGCCTTTGTCCCTGAAATTGAAGGAACCTGTAGGAAAATCAAAAAGAAAGGAAAAGAAAAACAACGAGAGATGGCTGAGAATCCTGAAGCACCTCTGCAAAATATGACCCCCGAGGAGCAGAGGCAATTTGTGAATGAAGTACAGCAGCTGAGAGCACAACTGCAAGCAGCCCAGTCTACACAGGCGGAACAAGCTGCAAGACTGGCAGAGTTGAACAATAGGCAAGTTGTGATCCCGCAAAGGTCCATCTTGGATCGATTTCTTCCACAGCAAGCGGAGGCCGGATTTAGAGTTGGCATCGATGCCAACAACTTTGAGCTGTGCACGGGCTTATCCAGATGGTGCAGCAAAATCAATTTGCGGGGAGAGCTGTAGAAGATCCATATACCCACCTCAACCAATTCATTGAGGTGTGTAACACTGTGAAGCAGAATAAAGTAACCCAAGATGTAATCAGAATGAGACTGTTCTCGTTCTCACTCAGGGACGAGGCACGGTCTTTGTTTGCTGGACTGGATAAGAGTCAAATCGGGACATGGGAGGAGCTTCGAGCAGAGTTCCTTACCAACTAGTTCCCACCGAGCTTGCTGCTGAAGAGGAAAGTTGCCATTACTACTTTCAAGTAGATGTATGATGAGTCACTCTCCGAGGCCTGGAAGAGATACAAAGAGCTTCTACGACTCTGTTCTGGACATGGCATCGATCTGGAGATGCAAGTGTTCCATTTCTATGAGGGTTTGAATCCTCACATGAAGGAGCTGGTTGAGGCATCCGCTGGAGGGATAGTGATGAAGAAGAGTGGTGCAGAGAGCATGAGGTTGCTGGCAGACATGACGCTGAATAGCCACCAATGGTCGACCAATAGACAGATTCTGGTCAAAGCTGTGGAAGCCAAGCCAGAAATTGATGTGGTTGCTGAGGTGAAAAAGCTCCGGGAAGAGATTGAAAAATTGGGCACAACACAAGCTGCAGCTGTTGCAGAGCCAAGCATGACTATTGTTTCAGAGGAGGCAGACTACATCAACCGGGGTGCAAGCAGTTCGTCTGGAACGGCCGGGACGGAGGTGAACTACATTGGCGGTGGTTATCACAATAACTACCGAGGCAATCAGGGGTATCATTACAACCATGGGCGAACTCACCCTAGTTTTTCTTATTCTAACCCTTCTGATGCAGAACACCCTCCGTCTGGTTTTGATGTAGGTACTGGAGGAGAAATCGTGGAAAGGAAGAAATCCGTGAAGGAGGAGACGCTCGAGAAATTCATCAAGAGCTCGGATAACCAGTTTGGGAAAGTAGAAACCGAGGTGAAGGGGATGGCCAACCACATGCAGCTGATGACAAAACACCTTCAGATGATGGACACACAATTTGTAGGGTTTGAGTCTACGATGGACAACACGAGTTGCCATTAATTAATTTCTTGCCAAGGATCGTTCTTAGGATATCAAGAAAAAATTTCAATTAAATAAACCATGCGATCCTGTGCATGCTCCTACAAAATTAATTGTATAGGATGGATTTAGGAAATACCTGATTTCACCGTTTGATCTACATATCTAGATCGGAGCCAATAACGATGAAATAAGCTTAGATCTGAGATAGAACGCCGTCGATGGATAGTTGTTCCTACAGATCTGATCTTCTGATTTGTTCCCTTGCTCCTTGGAAATCTGGTGAGGATTATCTACCAAGTTGAATCCGAGATCTGGAGGAATCTCAATTCCTCCCTTCCGGATCGCCGCCGCCGTCTGTCTCAATGTACTGAAAAGTCTCTTATGATCTGATAGAGAGAAGGCCTTTATATAGTGTTAGGGTTTTGAGAAACCCTAACCCTAATGGGCTGTGATCAGTTCCTGGGCCAGACCAGGGACCAGATACAAAAAATAAAGTGGGCCCTCTTTATTAATTAATCCTTCCTTGTTCAACCCAGAACATAATTAATTAATAAAACATTGTTTTAACCTTCACCACGGTAACAATGCTGACTCGCCCCTTTATTACCATGTTATTAGGAACGGGTTGCACCAAACTAACATTATCCACATATTTAAGGTTTTAGACATTTATTAATTAATTTGGCTTATGACAATCAGCCACAATTAATTAATCTTTTATTTCCTGAGTAATACCACTCACTCCTTTTCACTTATGCCCGAATTAGATAATTCAACCGCAGGGTTTAGCATAATGAACCTTGTGAGCTCCTCAGGGAATGTCACCATCCTGAAACGGATATGCTTACCTAAACGTCCAGCCTAAGCAGACCACACACAAATTGCCAACACCCAAAATACAAGTATTAGAGTACATGTAAGACTCGCCACTATAGTAAATCAAAGTGTGGTCAATCTTTGTGTGCCCCTTATCCTTCAATTAGGTTTAAGATCATAGGAAGTATGTTAGGGATCTGGCTCATTCATATGTCAATGAGAATGGCACATCCCACTGTTGATCCCATCAATACATAACCATGTAACGACACATCAAGTAGCTAGGATAAGCCCACTTATGAACCGATGTGCCGCAGCTCAGACCGACAGCCTATCCAGGGATTGTCTAAGCTGTGATACTATTTATATCTCGCTAGGTCTAACGATTCATATGATCCTCTGTGATCTCCTACACACCATATGATCATCCCTATAGGCGAGATAATAGGATATTATGGTTCGTTGTATGTTTGTTTCATCTGACAGCGAGTATTGTTGTGGCAACACATATATGAAGATCAGTGTACAAAACACTTAATCATATATGCTTTCAGTATATAATCCCAACAATCTCCCACTTATACTTAAAGCATAATACCATTGCTTTATCAAAGTATTAAGTGTGTCTATACTGTCAATCACTCCCACTGCATTCACGTCACCTCTTGTCACAATTTCTCGTATGATGTGATACCACACATCCTATGTGTTTCACCACCTTGTGAGTCTTGGGTTCCCTTGAGTTTGTCATTGCACCAACATGATCACAATTGCATGTGACCTTATGAGGTAAACTCAGAACACACACCTCTAGAGGATAACACCGGAGTTATATTGCTTCTTGCGAAGCTAATGAAGCTGTCAAAAAACACAGCATTTATACCGAAATCCGCAACACACTTCTGTGTTGAATTCCTATAACTCCTCCAGGGCCAACACATAGTTAAAGGTTGATTTCCTTTCCTTATGATCCTCCTGGAAATCCGATGCCATTCAATTCACAAGGCTCATTCACTAACCAATGTGCCTATCCAGAGTCGAACTGATATCTGTTTAACATGCTTATAGCATTACAGATATCTTCCTTCGTTCATTTACAATGTAGAAAGACAACAATCTTTCTTGCTGTGAACGACACACCACAGAATCAATTTAAGCAACTTGAGATACCTGAACATCCTTTTCTTGTGACAACACAAGACTTTAATTCAAAATATGTTCCAAGATCTCATAAGTCCTACTTCTGAAACTGTTCGGATAACCATCTCTTTATGCATGACAATATCTCAACTCCGTTTCCGAATGTGAAAATACCATCTACATAACGTGCAAGGAAAAACCATGCTTCCACTGACACTTAACTGGTACATGAAACTCTCAATCTTGATAGACTATATCAAAATGTATGTTTCATGACTTTGAAGCTCCCTTAAGTTCATACATGAACTACATTGGCTTCCAGAAATGATGCTTTGCACATAACTTTATCTAGTTGTTGCATACAAATGTCGTCACCTTTTATCAAGGTACCCGTTTATAAAATACGGAAGACGTCATCTATCTTCCATATATTTAGATTCATATGTGCTGTTATGGTTAAAAGAATTCGAATGGGTTTAATAATTGCAACCAGTGAGAAAGTCTTGTTGTGAAACATACCTTACTCACTAACCTAGACCTTTGAGAACATACTAGGTTACCATTCGAGTATTTCCTTCTTTGTATATCAATCAGTTGCTTATAGCTGGTAAGCTATTTGGCAATAACTGATCCTGATACACAACCATAACTTTTATTGATTCATTTCTGAATCCATGACTTAACGTCATTAAATTGCATCTTTTGTCTTAACAGCTTCGTTGCGCTTTAAGGGATAAGTATGATGTTGTTCGTTTAGCTGGGAACAAGTCCAGAGACTGTTTCCACGAACCAGTACCATTAAGCCTGTTAGGGCAACCTCCCACTAAAACGATGCTCCTTTTACGTTGTAAGTTAATGGTGCATAAATTTGTGGTTTACCACCTTACACAGGTGACCGTGCAATTGGTACCATACCTTCCAAGGTATGCTCAATATGCCACGGGGTATTTCCTAATGGATTTGAATTGTCTTCTCTAAAACGTTAGAGAACAATCTCACATTTGGATTCATGGTTTTATCCTATGTAACTTGCTTGTACAAAGCAACCATCTTTTTCGTTTACCTGGAATAGCCCACAAAGTAGTACTAGCTTAAACCTTTCTTCCAACCAATCAGTTTCCTATATCAGCTTAACAGCTGAATTACCCATCATTGCCCTTTTGACAGAGTCAAGGTCTGCTAGGGTATTTGGAATTGATTTAGAAGGCACTAGATTAAGCAAACATACAACTGTTTTTGGCGCTCTTCCTAAAAACGAAAACTTGGCAAAGCTGGCATAACTTATAAACTTTTAAAGAATCTTGTTTTGTTTTACCTACACTATCCCAATCGAGGAATAATAGGTGTAGTTAACTGGGATGCAATCCCTTTGCTCTGCCAGATACTGTAAAAAATCCATCACTTAAGATACACCATTACGAAAAAAACATAATGTTTTTACGGTCTTGTTTAACTTATTCTCTCCAATAGTCTTGAACGCTCTTGATTAAAGCAAGAGACTAAGATTTGTAGTGAACAAGATAAACATATCCGAATCTTAAATGATTACAGTATCAATGCCTGTTAAGGCAACTGCGGAAGTAGACTCAAACCAGCAAACCAGAGCAAACACGAAATGACCTATAGAGATACAATCGCTTATTAAAAGGCCTGGTTACCATCTTATACCTCTAAGTAGTTGTCATAAGTACCATTCTTAGGAATACCTGGATTGAATCCATAATTCCATGAATTACTTAAAACTACTTAGACTGATGTAACCTATCTCTATAGAGGTTCTTTAAATTATACCTTAGAACACTTGATAGTTTATGTAATCAAGTAATGAAGAGACAATCATCCATAATAGAAAACACTATTATTCATTATGATAGAAAACTCTATCTGAATAACTGATAATCCATGACAATAGATGAAAATATGTTTCTCAAAATAAAACAATATCTCTTCTGGAACTTGAATTAAAACAAAGTTTCAACATAAACTTAAAGCAAATGACTCCAACAACTTGAGAACGATCTCTAGCATCATCCTTGGAGTAGGTAGTCCCGCCATCTTCAAGCATTATCATCAGCTTGATTCTCTGCACAGTGCAGCTAAAACATGATTAGTACTCACAGTAACCACTACTCACAAGGAGTAGAAAACTGATACTAAACATGTAAATGATGACGTACCTTGTCCATTGGTGTTAACACCTGGACAATTTGCTTTCCAGTGTCCTATCTTGCCACAGCGGTAACACTTGCCCTTTCCTTTAACTTTCCCAACCTTTTTCTTTGGAGCATAAACTCCATTGTTCCCACTAGCAGTTTTCTTGTTCTTATTCCTAGCCGTTCTTTTAGTTTTTGCTCGTTTAGGAGCAGCAGACCAGCTACCGGAAGAAACCAAAACTGCTTTCTCGGGTTCCATCAGGGACTGTGCTGCCATCAAGTCACTGAGTAACTCATTAAGAGTATACTCCTTCTTGTTCATCACAGCACTCAACCTGAAGTTTTCAAAAGACTTGGGAAGAGAGTTTAGTATGATATCGACTTGGGCTTCCGCGTCAATACCACCACCATACAACATTAGTTCATCCATGAGGTGAGTCATGGCAACCACGTGCTCTCTCAGTGAACTGCCTTCAGACATTTCTTACTCACAATCTCCTTCATGAGATTGAATCTGACAGTTTTGTCCATCTCCCCATAAGTCACTGTTAGATTATCCATAATCTCACAGGCCTTATCATAATGCAGCTGTAGCACCTTACTCGTAGTGGTCATCGTGTAGTATTTCACTACATTATTAGACTTGATCCACTTATTGTAAGACTGCTGCCGCTCGGCAGTAGCATCAGCAGCTGGGACTGGCGGACAAGGATCAGTAAGGACAAACTTGTGTTCTTCCGCAACAAGGATAAAATCCAAATTAAGTTTCCATTCAAGGAAATTCGGACCATTGAGAGGATTTTGAGCGAGGATATTAATGACATTATTCATAGACATATCTGAAAACAAATAAGCAAGTAAGCACATACTACGAACAATTGAAACAAATATGCATAGAACCTTTAGATAAAACAATGCAATTTGCTTCCTCCAATTACCCAAGCTAATTTACCGCAAGCTACTTGAGTAGACGTTTACGACAAACACTCAACCAGACCGAATAGGTCCTTTAATTTCTTAACATGCCAGGTATCTTAAGCAAAAGAAATTAATATTGGAGATCTTAAGACCATGTTCACCTATCCGGAGCAGGGACATCAATCATGAGTTATACTCCAGGCAACATCTAAGCCAAAATTAACCACAAGCCTAACTCCGGATGTTTAGAGCGATTTAGCATACGTACTCGACCTATACCACATGCCCCTTACATCCTTCGTTATCTCATTTAGTTTAATCTTAGAGACCAATGAAAGTTGTCTCAATGCAAGCTACTTGAGTAGACGTTTGCTCAGAGGCTCCCACTTCTCATCTTAAACTAAATGTTTTATTTAGAAACCTCATCGCACCAGACCTAGTGAGAAACCTCTAACGCAAGCTACTTGAGTAGACGTTTACGCTTCAAGATGTCTCACTTCTAGTGAGAGGTCGTATTTGTGGAGGTTTAATGATCTTGGTTAGAGAAGAACCAAAATCCAGCTTAGTATTTTAATTCTAAAGGTTTCATGCGCACACATTATTTTATGTTCCCATAAATTATGTCACACCCAAAATTCCATCATAAATTAATATGATCCCGGAATTTATAGACACAATTTAAAACATAAAATAAATCACATAAGACATGCTCAAAAATTAAATTGCAACATGCTTATAACTGTAAATAATTAAAGCAAATAATCATGCTTTCCTATTATATACTAGTGCGCACATAATAAATCACATTAGTACGAGAAATAATTAAATAAACAAATAAAATTTCTCGTGGCCCCTCAGATGCGATTACAACTGAAAAATAATTAAATCTAACTATTACAAGATTTATTTCAGTACAGATCTTCAAAATGGGCCTCCGTTTGACTTGAAATCTGATTTGAATTGCATAAACAACAATTTGGGCTTTGAATTAGGGTTTCTGGCCCAAACTGCAGCCAAACCCTAATTTTTAGACTGCGGGCCGCCTCCGGGCTGAGAAGCCCGATTTCAGGCCCGGGCAGCAAACCCTAGGGTTTTGCAAACCCTTGCCGCCATAGCCCTTGCACACCCAGCCGCCGTGCCGCTTTCCGGCTGCCGCCTACGGCCGGACCTCGCAGCCAGCTGCCCCCTGCTCAACCCTCGTTGCCAGCCATCGCCGGCCGCAGGAGTCGCATGCTCATGCTCGGCGTACACACAGCAAACGCAGCGGGTGCTGCGCTGCCACCCTACGCCGTGCACGAAAACCGCCGCGCGCTCCCTTGCCTCTGCGCACAACCAATGCCGCGCGCGGCCGCCGCTATTGCCCACGACGCCGCTCACCGTTGGACTCGCGTGGCTGCCAGATCTGGGAGGCTCCAACGCGAGCTACAGCAGCCTCAAATGCCGGGTGCGGCCCAGCCACAGGGAAGAATCCCCGCCGCCGCCACCCGCAGGCCGGATCTGGGAGTTTGCCGGCTGGACACGCGCAGCAACCTGAACGCCTGCCTGGACCATCGTGCTCGCCGAAAATGCGAGCTACAGCGAACAAGACGAGCGCAGCCCAGCCACATGACCAAAACCCTAAGTTTCAGCCTGCCGCCGCCACTTGCCACCGCACGCCGCCGTGGGCGCCGCCGACGAGATCTGTGGAAGAAGGGCTGAACCCTAATCCATGTCGCCATCTTTGTTCTTTGTTCTTTGTTCTTCGTTTCTCATTCTTCCGGATCCCAAGTTTACAGATTTAAAAAAAGTAGAAAGATACGAAATAAATAGATCTAGATCTATTACATGATTTTTCCTATTAAATCTAACCACAAATTTTCTCGTGGTGAAAAATAGATCCAAAAACGAGAAGGCCACGAGAATAAAATCATCCACGACAATATAAATCCATCCATGAACATACATTATTTAATTTCAATCTATCCAAGATAGAGCCTAAGAACATGAACCTCTCTCTGATACCAATTGTAGGGTTTGAGTCTACGATGGACAACACGAGTTGCCATTAATTAATTTCTTGCCAAGGATTGTTCTTAGGATATTAAGAATAAATTTCAATTAAATAAACCATGCGATCTTATGCATGCTCCTACAAAATTAATTGCAGAGGATGGATTTAGAAAATACCTGATTTTACCGTTTGATCTACAGATCTAGATCGGAGCCAATAACGATGAAATAAGCTTAGATCAGAGATAGAACGCCGGCGATGGATAGTTGTTCCTACAGATCTAATCTTCTGATCTGTTCCCTTGCTCCTTGGAAATTTGGTGAGGATTATCTACCAAGTTGAATCCGAGATCTGGAGGAATCGATCAGTTCCTCCCTTCCGGATCGCCGCCGCCGTCTCCCTCAATGTACTAAAAAGTCTCTTATGATCTGATAGAGAGAAGGCCTTTATATAGTGTTAGGGTTTTGAGAAACCCTAACCCTAATGGGCTGTGATCAGTTCATGGGCCAGACCAGGGACCAGATGCAAATAATAAAGTGGGCCCTATTTATTAATTAATCCTTCCTTGTTCAACCCAGAACATAATTAATTAATAAAACATTGTTTTAACCTTCACCACGGTAACACTGCTGACACGCCCCTTTATTACCACGTTATTAGGAACAGGTTGCACCAAACTAACATGATCCACATATTTAAGGTTTTATACATTCATTAATTAATTTGGCTTATGACAATCAGCCACAATTAATTAATCTCTTATTTCCTGAGTAATACCACTCACTCCTTTTCACTTATGCCTGAATTAAATAATTCAACCTGCAGGGTTTAGCATAATGAACCTTGTGAGCTCCTCAGGGAATGTCACCATCCTGAAACGGATATGCTTACCTAAACGTCCAGCCTAAGCAGGCCACACACAAATTGCCAACACCCAAAATACAAGTATTAGAGTACATGTAAGATTCGCCACTCTAGTAAATCAAAGCGTGGCCAATCTAAGTGTGCCCCTTATCCTTCAGTTAGGTTTAAGATCATAGGAAGTATGTTAGGGATCTGGCTCATTCATATGTCAATGAGAATGGCACATCCCACTGTTGATCCCATCAATACATAACCATGCACCGACACATCAAGTAGCTAGGATAAGCCTACTTATGAACCGATGTGTCGCAGCTTAGACCGACAGCCTATCCAGGGACTGTCTCAGTTGTGATACTATTTATATCTCGCTAGGTCAAATGATTCATATGATCTTCTGTGATCTCCTACACACCATATGATCATCCCTATAGGCAAGATAATAGGATATTATGGTTCGTTGTATGATTGTTTCATCAGACAACGAGTATTGTTGTGGCAACACATATATGAAGACCAGTGTACAAAACACTTAATCATATATGCTTTCAGTATATAATCCCAACATAATTGAGCCAGATTACCACCACACTCGGCAACTAACATAGGCCTGGACAGTTTCCGAGTACGACAGAGGTGAACCCCGCAAAGGAAAAGCCAGTGAAGGCCATTACTCTGAGGTCTGGGACGAGCTACAAGGGTCCCGAAATGGCTGTGAATGATTCTGGAGGCGAAAAGGAGCAAAATTGTGCGGGACAGGGATCCACGTCGATCGACGCACCATCCGCGTCGATCGACGCAGAAGAGAAAGCCCCATCGATCGATGCCACCCTACGTCAATCGACGCCGAAGTCTGTTCCAAGCGCAAAGCTGAAGCAGTCTGAAGATCAACCCCCTCTTTAGCCATTCCCATAGAGGTTCACGAAGAAGAAAGAGGACGAGAAGTTCTCCAGATTTGTGGAGAATCTGAAGAAGGTCAGCATCAACATCCCGCTGATCGTAGCACTAAAGGAGATTCCGGGGTACATGAAGTACCTACGGAAATTAATGAGTGGAAAGAAACAATTCGTGGAGAACGAGACGATGAAAATCCACGAGCAGTGCAGCCTGCTACTTCAAAAGCAGGTGCCCATCAAGAGAAGGGACCCTGGATGCTTCTCTATTCCGGTTGAGATTGGGGGACACACGTTCGAGAGAGTACTATGCGATACTGGGGCCAGTATCAACCTGATGTCGTACTCCATTTACAAACATCTCAACAACGGAGAGATGAGGCCCACGACGATCACCCTGCAGATGGTGGACCGGTCTGTGTCCCGCCCGAAACGTATACTAGTGGATGTGCTCATTCGCATGGGCCATCTCATTTTTCCTGTAGATTTTGTGGTGCACGAGATGAAGGAGGACGAGAACATGCCCATGATCTTGGGGCGTGAGTTTCTCGACACTAGCACCGCTCTCATTGTTTGTCGAGGCGGCGAGATCACACTCCGAGCAAAACGACGAGAGAATTACCTTTGTGATCGACAAGAGCAAGAAGAAAGCGGAGTGCAATAGGGTCTCCACTACTGAAGAAGGAGATGAATCTGAAGAGGAAGAAACAGCTGCCATTGAGTGGGAGAGAGGAAACGAAAGGGTGAAAATGTCAACTACAACACCTTTTTCTGTGCTCACCACCATTGTCAAAGACCGTAAGGTTTACATGGTGGATGCCAAAGGCCGGTGAGTCTGGACCCGACCTCCCTGGCGATGAATTGAGGTATCGTCGAGCTGCGACGTTAAATCAAGCACTTGTTGGGAGGTAACCCAACCTTTTCCGTATTTCCTTTTTAATTTTTATTTTTTTATTATTTCAAATTTCTATTATTTTTGCGCTAACATTTATTTTGCAGTTTAATTAAAAAAAATTTGAGATCGGCTCGACGTCGATCGATGCTGAGCAGCCCGGCGTGATACTCTTTGATCCACAGCAAGGATCAATAAGAAGGCTTCACATTGATCGATGCGAAGTGCCAGCAGCAATTATTTCACGTTGTGCGATGTTTGAAGACTCCGGGGAATAAAAAGTTGATGTCTGAGATCAACTACCAGGTATCGTTCCCTCTTTTGTTTGATTTTCAAACTTATTCCACTCTTCGAGTTGGAAATAAGTTTGGGGGGATGTGGACAAAAGATGGAACGTTCTATCTTTTATTTATTCTTCTTTCCATATTTAATTTTTGCCCTAAATTTTAATTTTATTCTATTTTGTGAGGAAAACTTTTTAAGTTTTGATATAACCCGAATGAGATTGTGAGATTAGAATCGGTTGAAGGTTGAGTTTGAATTGATTGTGATTGTGGTTAGATGCCTATGAATTTAGAATACCGCATGATAGGATTGATTTGACACTCATGCTTGCATGCTGATCGAGCTGATTTGAAATTGATTGTGGAAAAAATTTTAAACCCTTGTGTGGGATTTTGAGCCGTAATTCGTTTGATGTGAGATTCACATGTGTGTTTTGATTTCTCTAGAATTTGCCTATTTTCTGTGTTGAGACTGCATAATGTGCACAAGTTTAGGAGATGATCTTAGGCCATCTTTGATAGCCCAATTCCTAAACACTGTCCCTCCACATTAAATTTTCCCTAGTTAGCCACTTTTGAGCTTATACAAAAATTTTCTTTCCTTGTCTATGAGATTAAGAAGAAGTATTGGTTTCGCTCATGTCTTGAGTTGTGGTATATGGGGTGGAATGATTGTGATATGGAGATAAGAAAATTTAAATTAGTGGTGAAAAGATGTGTGAAAAAGATGCTCAAAGAAATAATTAGAATTCTCATAAGCTCTCTGAAAAGAAAACAATACAAAATTATCAAAAAGAGCATAAGACATTCAAAATGAGCTAGAAAAAAAAAGTTGTGTATTTGTTGATATATTTGAGGAGATGAGGTGGATGATGAATAGATGGTGGTTTGGATTGATTGAGGAAGTACAACTCGATTGATTTTAATCACTTGGCCATATTTCCCTACCTTTCACAAAAAGCCTACATTACAACCTAATGAAAGTCCTTTTTGATTCTAGACTTGTGTGCACATTCTAGCAGTGGAGATATTAGAAAATTTGCAAGCCTATGGTAGAAATTTCTTCATACATGTTGTTGAGTGCTTTCATCTATACCTTAAACACTTGAGATTTGAGCGATACACTTCCCGTGAGTTCTTCCACTGTTGATGAATTTTCGGTCTCTTTCAAATTGCTTGTGTGTAGTGGATTTTTGATTCTCGACTGTGATGGATCTTGTGAGTCATTGCACTTTAATCGCATGACCTTTTGATTTCTTTCTTGCCTATTGATTGAGGACAATCAAACTTTTAAGTTTGGGGGGTTTGATAAGCTCTTTATTTTACTCGTTTATCTATATTATTTTCTACTATTTTATGTAGTTTTATTGAGTTTATATATATATTCTATGCATGAGTCTATATTGGGTGGTATTACGCGCATGTTGATGTTTTTGCAGGTTTTAGGCCTAAATTCACTTGAAAACCGTTCCGAAAGCAGTGACGTGTAAGAGTATCAGTGAAGAGTTCTTCCTGAAGAGGAATTCAGGCTATTGGCACATGGCAATGGATGATGCTTTGAGTTATCTCTCCACCGCTACTTGAATCGGGTCAATCGGAGTTCGGGAGAGGAAGTTATGGCCAAAATCGTGAGACCGCAAAGAAGGGGCGAGAGACCACGTCGATCGATGCCAATCAACATCGATCGACGCCGAAGATGAAGCCACGTCGATCGAAGCCAATCAGCAACAATCGACGCGGGTCTGCTGGCGCGGGAATTTGATGAAAATTGGATTTATTCATATCTTTAGCCCTAGATTTGATAGAATACACATCCACCCCTACAAATACTTAGTAAATTCAACTTTTTCATGAGAGCTATCATAGGAATTATCATATTTTTCAGTTTTTAGAGTTTGGAGACTTGGGAAACACGAAACCCTTTTATTTTCTTGTAAGTTCTTTACTTTTATGCAATTTAATATGTTTTCTTTTGGATTTCTATCTGCGATGAGTGGCTAGAAACCCTAGCGAGTTCTAGGGTTTCATATTATTATGGAAGCATGTTAGGATTAATTAATTAGGTTCATGATTCCTGTGTTTATTCTATAATTCTAGATTAATTCAAGTACCAAGAGGTGACGATTAATTTAGATGTCTAGCTATTGATAGAAGGACCGAGAGGTGAATATTGATAGTGGGATTAGGAATGCATGATACAATCTACACTATCCAAAAAAATGTACTAGACTTTAGGAATTGAACTGATTTGCTTATCAGATTGACTAATTTGGTGTACTTGAGATCGAGCGGAAATAGTCACTAATTAGTAATCTAGGTTATATTTGCCAAACAAGGAAATATAGCATTGTTGCAGTATTCCACCTGTTAAATTAATTGATTCCTACATGTTATCCATAATATGAATTCTTCCGTAGAATCTGTGTTCTTTTAAATTTGATTTCAAAATCTCTTTAATTTTCAAGTATTGTCATCTTTATTTTCTAAATCAAAACCCTGATTTTCTGTTCACTCAAACAATGAATCTTAGGATCATAGCTAGTATATAGGATAGTTTCCCCACACAATTCCCCTCGATTCGATAACCTTAGGGTTTACAAATTTATTTGCCACTGTTTTTATAATTAATCTGTAGATTTTACAGTGATAAATAGACAAACAAATCAAAATCGAGATCAAACACCAGATTCAACAACGAAACAACTTCAGCATATATTCGAGTGGAAAGACCAGTTAACAACCCGAGCTTAAAAGGTTTAGCTCATGCTTACGAAAGAGGGATAGAAAATGATATTCGAGTTCATATCTCTATCCATTCACTATGCAAAGATTTTAAATAAAACTGGAAATAAAGGTAAAATTGTTCAAGCTTCTCTCAGCATCAACTTCACTCCTCATGAACTCCAGGTTCTTTCTTGCTCGAACTCCTAGAATTGATTCTCCTCTCTCGTCCTCCAAATCCATTTGTCTACTGTCCTTCTCTCTTTTCCAAAATATCTCCTCCTTTCCCATTCGGATTCTTCCGAACTCTACACGTGGATCCTCAATCTGCCTTCCAACTCTGGCGATCTTCCTGGTTGACACATGTCTTGCTTTTGGGACAGGATCTGAAAAGTGCAGAGATCCTGTCTGTTGTGGTCCCATGTGTTCCTCAATAGAATTCTGGCCATGTTGTTCCCATGCTGTGACATTTTATTTGTTCTCCATGCGCTTGCTATGCTCCAACATGATGCAACCTGTGGTATTATCTGGACAATTCCTTCGCAAAAACTCAATAGAAAGCACGAAACATACAATGAGACCTAAACTTAATAATCTTCATGAATCTACCTATATTTTCCTAATTATCCTATAGAACAAGACCATTCTACGACCTATTTGACTAAGTTCGAAATAAAATAATAACTCTTTAGGAGAGTTATCACTCCCCCTAACTTAAAACGTTGCTTGTCCCCAAGCAGCAAAGACTCAAAAGAAAACAAAGTTAGCTTAATTTACATATTCCTGTCTCGGGGCTTTCAGTTCGCACGAAAGAACCAAAGAAGAGAAATTTCATTTGTGATTCATAAGTGATGAAGCTTCAACCACCACAATTTAATAAGTTTAATCAAAGTAATCTAAGCTAGCTTGAAAATCAAAATTTCAAAACATTTCAGCAAGATAGCTAGCAAATGCTTCAAGTTTAAACTTAACTTCCATTTCAACCCTAATGATCATTGATGCCACTGTTTTTGACTACCTTCAAATTTTAGCACATTCTCCACTAATGGAAATCGCATTACATTAAGATCAAAAGGTATTCATGAGCTTCTAATGTAAGGCTGTGGCAAAGGTAGGGAAATTATGGGTAAAGTGACTAATGAATTGGAGAGGTATGCTTTCGGTCTTTCACTTAGAGTTTATTCTTGAGATTACATAAGAAGAGCTATAGATAACTTCAAGCTCATAAAATTTTCTGCTACATGGTTATATATTCCATCTAATCTTCTGATTTGAATTTTTTTAATATAAACAAGCCACTTACAGGTTGCAGCATAGTTTATTTGCAAGCAAGCACTCAGGCTTCTGTACACTCAGTCTATTTCAGATCTATCCTTTCATTATTTCTCTAATCTCTAAGTGCAAGAACCTAAGAAAACCTGCCTCTCAATCCGGGGAAGTGTATGGATATTTGGCTCACATCCTTTATGGTTGAAATCAAACAAAAGGCTCTAGGCTCAAATCAAGGTGCAGAGGTAATTAACGCAAGAAGAAACAAACTTCTGCAAGCACAAAGATGAAAAGATGGCCTAGATCATTTCTTAATGCAACACTCATTTAAAGTTCGTCTCAAATGTGCTAGCATTTTTCAGGTAGGTATCATCTCACATATTCTTCTTTTTCAAGCAAAACTAAAGTACCGGTTAAACTCAAACATGTAGCATATCAAGTTTTTCAAAAATAAGATAACCACAAACTTTGTATTCTAAGCTAGACTATCATCCTAAAAATAAACTTGAAAATCTTGGGGGCTGACTCCCAATCAACCTAATCATCACTCATGAAATTTTAGGAAAGAAAGAAAATACTCACACACCCAGATCATCAAGCTCGAGACATGATAATAAACCTGCTATTGATACTTCATAACACTTTCTTACACCACCATCAGAATCACACCCAAACACTCCACCAAAAAACAAAAATCCAAACACAACCGAACATTCTAGAATTACGGGTTCACACAATCAAGCAAAAAAACAAATAACAAGCAAACAAATTGAAACAGAGTTCTTGAAGTTTAAGTTCAGAAATAACCACAACCCTCAAGTGGTCTTCTTCTTCTTTCCAGCAGCAGACGTCCCTTTCTCAACCTTCACACGCCTCACTTCTTCCAGCAACTCCTCAGTCTGAAACTGCATTTCCATTATCATGGTTTGGAGATCTTCAAATTCCTTCAAGAGCTGGGTATTTTGCTCAGAAATTTCTTGCAGTTCAGCCTGCAAAGCCTGCACAGAACGGTTGTTAGCAGATGAGGGCTCCACTCCCTCTTTCTTCTGGGAATTCTCATGTCTTTGGCGCAAATATTCGACATTGAAAAAGGTCCTCATAGTCTTGCACGGTTCTTCATCATGGAATTGAACTCCAGACTTCTTGCAGAGTTCAAAGATCAATGAGTGGCAGAAAAGGGGTCCTCGTTCCTTGCAAGCAGAATAGCCAACAACATCGACCAGAAAAAGAGCAAAATCAATTGGATCACCCTTCAGAATGGCAGCAATCATGAGGATACGGTCCAGACTAATGTTTGTATTGTGAGTAGTCGGGCTGATCCTGTTCTTCTTAAATTGTAGCCACAAATTTGCCTCAGAGTGTAGGAACTTAGAGACCACATATTTGTTGTCTTTTTCTTCATCATTCCACCTTGCTCCCGGTAATCCCACCACTTTCAGGGCTTCATCCTATTGTTTCTTTGTGGGTGCAAAGCACATCTCCATAAATTCATCTGGGTCCGGTGCATGAGTCCCAAAGACCTCATGAATTGCTTCCTCATTCGATCTCACTTCCTTCCCTCGAACAATGGCAACTATCTCAGACTTCTCAATGGAGGATTGTTCACAATTGGCATAGAATTCCATGACTAAGGCAATAATGGGAAAAGGCGGTGGGAGCACAAAGCTTTCCCAACCCTGTTGTTCAATTTGCCTCACCACATCTACAGGCAGCACCTTTAAATTCTTGAAACCTCTCACCATCAAAAGCTGTCGTTCCATCACGAACTTCGTCCTCTCCTTGTGTAACTTGGATGAAAATTTAGGAAGGCTGTCGATTTCATCATGTGTCAGGACTCTCTCTTCTCCTACCTTCTTCTTGCCCTCCTTGACTTGTTCTTTCTGACTCGGTTTTCTTCCTTTCTGGGGCTTCCTGGATGTTTCGCCTTCTTTCACAGCAATAACTTTCAAGCTTCTTCTTGTTTTGGGGTTTCTTGGGATTAGTTCTTGCTCACTTTCTTGCACTTCCTCCTCCATTTTCCTCTTATTGACCTTCTATTGTTGTTGTCTTGGTTCCTCTTCTTCCTCCACATAGTTGTCCTCTTCTTCATCTGGTTCTTTCTCCTCATCTTCTGACTTTTCTGTTTCTTCTTCTGATCCTTGCTCTTCTGATGCTACAGCATCGTCTTCACTTTCGGACTCTTGCTCATTCTCCACTTCTGTCTCCGCTCCTCACTCTCTTGACTCACTTCTTCTTCCTGTTCTGAATCATCATTTTCTTCCTTTTCAGAACTTTCTTCCTCCAACTGCTTCCTGTCCTCAACTTTCTTCTTCCTGGATTCTTTTCCTGGGGTAGTTGTTTTCTTTGGTTGGACTTTTAGAACTGCCTTCTCCGGTTCTTTCTTTGCTAAAACTGACTTGTTCTTCTTTGCACTTGAGGATGACGGTGTAGACTTCTTACTTTCTGTTACCTTCCCTTTTTCTTCCTCCGTCACTCGTAGTTTTTCAGCAGCCTCCACCAACTTTTGCAAAGGATCAGCCTTTGCCTTCTTCGACTTCTCAGACTGTACTCCCTTATTCACAACGGGTGTCCCTTCCTCTTGTATTTCTACTGGATTATCCATGCTTGTCTGAGGGAGTTTAGTGTTCCTGCTAGCCATGGTGGCCAAAGCACTTCGACCAGATCTTCGCACTGGTTTTTCTGGCTCCTTTTCTTTGTTCTTAAGACTCGGGGTTGAACTCTTCTCTGCTGATCCAGGCCTTCTTTTCATAGGGTTTTTAGTCTTCATTACTGATTTTTCTTTACTTAACCCAAGTGAGAAAATAAGCACAAGATAGCTTCACACATACAATGCACAAATAAATCACACCTCACTCCAATAAAACAGCCTTTCTCATGACAAATTATCCAAGTAAAGATAATAATCTCCCCAAAACTTTATGCCTCAATATAATACTCAGAAAGTTTGATTCACAGATTCAGTAAAAATGATGGGTTTAAGTAATTTTTCTTTACTCTAATCAGAAATTTTTAAGCAACCCATTAACACCCTTTTACAGTCCCGCATGCGTGTAGCATTACACATTCTTGCCCTAAGAATCGACTACCCATCATATTATTGCACACCTACATACTTTTTGGACATGAAATTCACAGAAAACATTGGACAATATTCAGAGAACACAAAATTTTTCAACAAACATTTCTGAGAAATAAAAAATTTCCAGTTACCGTTGGCTGCATGTTTCCCCATGTTTGCTCCCAAATTTTCAACCACAACGCCAACTAAACAATGAAAGGAAGAAGATACTTACAGTGTCTATTTAATTCCATAGGCCTTCAGACTCTCTCTCTAATTTTTTCTCTTTTCCTTCTTACGAATGCTTAAAATGGTGAGGTTTCTTTTTGGTTGCAGAAATAACAGAGCTGAATTATTTATACAAATTGTAATACCCTTTCAACTTCTTTTGAAATGACGCAATAAGAAATTAAAAAATTTAACCACCACAAGAAACTTGCCAAATAGTGAGTCCGCTTCCGATGATGTCAGCGAGCAGTTCTTAACGGTTACTTGCCTTCCATGTGTCCACCCTCTGCCACAGAAATTCGCAAACAAATTACTAATGGTAAAATTCTTTTTTTTTTTCTAATCTATTATAAAAAGAGATTATAAAATATTCTAAACAGGGAAATAATTCAAAACTTACCCTAATGCATAACATTCATAAAATCGTGCTATTTACATGCTGTAGCAAAAAGAAACAAAGACTAACTAAAACTAGTAATTAAATAAAAGAAAACTTATAATAAATTACCAATTCAATTATATTTCCTTGAAGTTCTCTCCATTGGCCCAGGGGTCCCAGTGCTTAAGGCTCTTGAATGGAAATAGAAGCCTTCTCTCTGTCTATGCTTCCACCATGAAAATGCTTCACCTTAGCTCCATTCACTTTGAATGTTTCCCCAGTATCCTCATTCTTCAAATCTACAGCTCCATGTGGATACATTCTAACTACTGTGAAAGGTCCTGACCACCGAGATTTCAGCTTCCCTGGAAACAACCTGAACTTAGAGTTGAATAATAAAACTTTTTGTCCTTCTTCAAACTCCCTATTTGAAATCTTGCTGCCATGCCACTTCTTGACCTTCTCCTTGTATAGTTTAGCATTTCCATGCGATTGCAACCTTAATTCATCAAGCTCATTTAGTTGCAGCATTCTCTTTGCACCACTACACTTTGGATCCAAATTCAACTTCCTTGTTGCCCAATATGCTTTATGTTCCAACTCTAAAGATAAGTGACAGGCATTTCCAAAAACTAACCTGTAGAGTAACATTCCCAAGGGAGTTTTATATGCAGTTCTGTAGGCCCAAAGTGAATCATCTAAATGTTTGGACCAATCCTTCCTGGTGACTTTCACTACCTTTTCAAGTATACTCTTTACTTCCCTGTTGGAAAGTTCTGCTAAACCATTAGTCTGCGGATGATAGGCTGTAGAGACTCTGTGGGTAACATTATACTTAGCCAACATTACAGACAGATTCTTATTGACGAAGTGAGTGCCTTCATCACTGATTAAAGCTCTTGGTGTGCCAAATCTGGTAAAAATGTTCTTGTGGAGGAATTTCATTACTGTGGATGAGTCATTACGGGCACAAGCACATGCTTCAACCCACCTAGAAACATAATCCACTGCTAACAAAATGTATTCATTCCTAAAAGACATTGGGAAGGGAGCCATGAAATCCATTCCCCTCCATATCAAACAATTGCACCTCAATTATGTTGTTCAATGGAATTGCATTTCTAACAGACAAGTTTCCCACCCTCTGACATCTATCACAATTCTTCACAAATGAAAAATAATCTTAAAAGATAGTAGGCCCAAAGAAACCTAACTGTAGAACCTTTGCTGATGTCCTCTGTCCACCATAATATCCTCTGTATGCTGCAGCATGGCATTCTGCCAGAATTGCTTGCACATTCTTCTCTGGTACACATCTTCTGAAAATTTGATCCGATCCTTGTCTGTACAACATTGGATTATCCCAGTAGTAGTACTTTGTATCATGAAGGAACTTTTTAAACTGCTGCCCTTTGACTCCATAAGGCTTTCTCCCAGTTGCCAAATAGTTGGCTATGTCTGCATACCATGGGGCTTCTTCTTCACATCTCATTAACTGCTCATCCGGAAATTTATCATTTACTTGCTAAATCTCCTCTTCTACATTGAGGTTTTTCAATCTCGAAAGATGGTCTTCTACTTGGTTCTCAGTTCCCTTCTTGTCTCTGATTTTCATATCAAGCTCTTGTAGCAATAAAATCCACCTAATCAGCCTTGATTTGGCATCTTTCTTTGCCATTAAGTACTTGATTGTTGAATGGTCTGTATAGACAATCACCTTAGATCCAACCAGGTAGGACCAGAATTTGTCGAAGGCGAATATGACAACTAACATTTCTTTCTCTGTGGTTGTATAATTTCTCTTAGCTCCATCAAGGGTTCGACTTGCATAATAGATCACCCTGAATATCTTTTCTTTCCTCTGTCCCAAAGCAACTCGTAAAGCATAATTGCTAGCATCACACATCAGTTCGAATGGAGAACTCCAATCTAGTGGTTGAATAACTGGTGCAGAGACCAAAGCAAACTTCAGCTTTAAAAAGGCTTCCATACACTGTGGAGAGAACTCAAACTTCTTGTCCTTCTCAAGTAATTCAGACAAAGGTTTGGCAATCTTTGAGAACTCTCTTATAAACCTTCTGTAAAATCCTGCATGCCCCAGATAGCTTCTAACTGCCTTGACTGAGTTTGGTACAACCATTTTCTCTATCACTTCAATCTTGGCTGGATCTACTTCCATTTAAGCTTTTGATATCTTGTGTCCTAGAACTACTCCCTGCTGTACCATGAAACAACATTTTTCCCAGTTCAGCACCAGCTGTTACTTTTCACACAGCTTTAAAACCTTTTCTAAATTTTCCAAGCATGCCTCAAAATCTTCCCAAAATACTGAAAAGTCATCCATGAAGATTTCTAACCCATTGTCTATCATTTCTGAAAAGAGGGCAATCATACAAAGCTGAAATGTTGCTGGAGCATTGTACAGTCCGAAAGGCATTCTCTTAAAGGCAAATGTTCTATAGGGACAAGTAAATGTGGTTAAATTTTGATGCTCTGGAGCTATTGCTATCTGATGATACCCTAAATACCCATCCAAAAAGCAATAAAACTCCTGTCCAGCCAATTTATCTAACATCTGATCTACAAATGGTAAAGGAAAGTGATCCTTCTTTGTTGCATCATTTAGCTTCCTTTAGTCAATGCAAATTCTCCATCCAGTTACTGTCCTGGTAGTGATCATCTCACTGTTCTCATTCTGAACCACTGTAACTCCTCCTTTCTTAAGAATAAACTGCACAGGACTTACCCAAGAGCTATCAGATATGAGGAAGATGATCCCCGCATCCAACCACTTAATAACTTCTTTCTTCACTACCTCCTTCATATTGGGGTTCAACCTCCTCTGTGGCTGAATAGAATTCTTGCTTCCTTCCTCTATCAAAATCTTGTGCATACAAATTGTAGGACTTATCCCCTTGATGTAAAATATAGTCCATCCTATCGCCCATTTATTCCTTTTTAGCAATTCCAACAGGCTCTACTCGCTTTCTTTCTTCAGATTTGCTGCTATGATAATAGGCAATGTATCTGATTCACCCATGTAGGCATACTTCAAGTGAGCAGGCAAAGGTTTCAAAATTAATTCGGAGGCTCCTCCATAGATGACTTGGATCCCTTTATCTCTCTTGATAACAAATCCAGTGGCTCAAACGGTTGCCTAATTCCCCCAAACTTTTGCTCTTGCTCTACCCATGCT